>BMAW01058131.1:9790-41351 GCA_019974015.1 Nephila pilipes | reverse complement strand
ATATATACATATATACATACATATATATACATACATATATATACATACATATATATACATACATATATATATATATACACATATACATAGATACATACAAATACATATATACATACATACATACATACATACATAAATATATATATACATACATATATATACATACATATATATATATATACATAAATATATATATACATACATATATATACATATATATATATATATATGTGTGTGTGTGTGTGTAAAGTAAATTGCTTCTAACTATTACAATTTAATTCATTTTTATAATATAACATTCGAAGCTAATTTCAATTTCATAGAACTATTTTATTTTAGCGGAGAGAGAGATCATTTCCATTCAGAGGGAATTACCTAACTTCTCAGTTGGGTGCAGATTATGACAGCTTGAGTATAACAACAAGAGTGAGTATGAGAAGAGTAAAAAGAAGAGACTGTTTTTTGTTGTGTTTTTGTTTATATAATGGGAAAATTTCACTTTAAACGTCAGAGACCACATGATCTGAATGGAGGGACTTCAAGGCAATCCAAGTGTAGACTTAAAGTCTGGAAGAGATCATACCTACAGGTCTGGAGCATTAGATCTGCTTATTCAGCGAATTTTTATGAGCGCGCGATTGAATAAATTAAAAAGAAAAAAAGGAATCGTATCAGGAAATAAGAATGACTATTATCTTTTTTATCTTTTAAAGGAGAGAATGGAAAAATTTAAGAAATTAAATTATATATATATATACTCATTGACAAAAAAATTAGCACACCAAAAAGGAATTGTCAAAATAAAATGAAATTTTATATACGTAATGACTACTTTGATATAAGTAAATGATTAGAAAATCAAAGAAAAAGGATAAATTATTGGAGAGAAAAAGGCAAAAGAACTATGGATTTCATACCCTGCTGAATCCCCAGTAGCGCGAATGCACGATGCGATACGATCTGGCATTAAGGCATACAAGTTCTGTACGATGTCTTGAGATATTTCGTTCCATATTTGCTGTAACCTTGCCTCTAGTTTGTTCAAACTCGTGGGATGCGAAATCCGCCGTCCCAAAGGATCCCAGATATGGTTGACTGGAGACAATTCTGAGGATCAGGCAGGCCAAGGATGGGTAGTAACAATGCGGAGACAGTCTTGTGACTCGCTTGCCGTGTGAGGCCGAGCATTGTCTTGTTCAAAAATGGCTCCTGGGAGCTTTGCATTAGTGGAAATACATATGGTTGCAGGATGTCATGGACATACCGCTGGGCTATCTTGGTGTCACGGATCCATACTAGGGGTGACCATGTATTGCAGGCAATGGCACCCCATACCATCACACCAAATGTGTGAGCGGTGTGTCGCTGTAAAGAAAAGACAGGATTGAGACGTTCACCAAGGTGTCTCCACACACGAACACGATTGTCATCACTGTTGATATTGAATCTGGATTCGTTGCTAAAGACGACCTGGTTATATTCCGCTGGAGTCCAGTTTCCTCGTGCGCGGCACCACTCCAAACGGAGGCACGTCAAGGGCAGCACACGTAATGGGCGCCACGCTCCCAAATGTCTTTCAGCCAGGTGCCTTCGTATGTTTCGAGAAGACACAGAGTACCCTAGTGAAGGTGTTACCTGTGTCTGGATGGCGGCCGATGAAGCAGTTGGTTGTACGCGTGCATTTCTTACGATGTGGCGGTCTTCTCGACGACTGGTCTATACTGAGCGTCCTCAGATAAGTCTTCGTGTAAATGACATCTCTTCAAACCACTGGTTCCAACACCTCCTCACAACACAATCAGAGTGGCCTAATTGACGAGCTACTTGCCTAGCTGACCACCCAGCTTCTATCATGCCGATGATTCTCTTCCTCTCAAACTGCGACAGCTGCTCATATTTTCTTCGAAATCGGAGTAATGGCATGTCTACCTCAGCTCTTCCTTTGTAAACGATTCAGCACACTGAAACAAGCTTTTGTTACTTGGTTTATACTCCACGGAGAACGACGTTAAACGCCCTCTACCGGCTATACGTAATGCGCAATCACGCTGCATTTCTAATCATTTGCATATCTCTCCGACTTATACCTTCATGTCAAGTTTCGTTATGATCCCGCAATTATTTCTTGGTGCGCTAATTTTTTTGTCCAATAAATGATGGATATGTGTGATAGCATCATAAATACAACCTCGATATCAACGTTCTCATTCAGTGTTATAAGAGAACATTAGAGGATATCGTAGTTAGCTTATACCCGAATTACTTATCCGTGAGAGAGCATTTGAAATTAATGTTAACACGGTCTAAAGATGTACGTATCTAGAACAGATTAGCGCACAGTAGTATGGTTTTTAGTTAGTATGGTTAGAAGCTGAGGATAATGGGGTCATTTATCTTCGAAGGGTGGCTGTTTATAGTGAGCATTGTTATGCCACACAGTAGTGACAATTGTATTGAAAGTTTGCGTGAAGGGCTGATATCATTATCGGGTATTCCAATACCGGGGAGAAATATCACGATCTATAATGAATCTATAGTGTTTATTGAAATGATTAGAGATAAACGAAAGATTACGACTCTCGACATCTATGTAATGATGTGTCTGCGCTAAAAAAGGAGGCAATAAATTATCTTTAATATCTGTCATACAGGAAGATCTGTGAGCAATGGATACAGAGACATTTAATCGTACCACAAGACTTACAAGTGGTGACTTAACAAATAACTTAACACACGTGACTTAAGAAGTGGTTCTCCGTCTTAAAGTTATAGCAGAGATTATGTTTTTGTGAAATGCTTTAATTAGGGAGGGGTGTACAAGTCATTTTGTCACCTCTATACACCCGAATCAAAATGAATGAGAGCGTTAGGGAAACAGTTTGATTAGGTTGCAAGGAAAAATTGACGTTAACGTTTTTTCTGCCTTTTTTCCGATTGCCGTGAATCAATTTCGATTGTTTTCCTGTCTTGTAAGTGTTGAATCAATTCTGCATAATATTGTAGTACTCTCACGAAACTTCAGAGAGCAATCAAAAGAAACGGCGTGGCTATCCCTCGAAGCACGTGATTTTTCACACCCCGCATCTCCCGTGAGGTGGGAACAAAGATCCAGGTCACCATTCACAAATACCATAGGGTACATCTAGCATACATCCCAGATTTGTAGCCGTGTGGCTTGCAATTTTTAGATCAGTTATAAAATATTTGCAATGGATCCGTTTTCATGAGGATGATGAAGTGGAGGAAGCAATGCAGGACTTCTTCAAAAGGGAATCTCTGTCCTTTTTTACCTAAGGAATTGTCTTTCTACTAAGACGATTGAGCGAGTGTTTCAATAATATTAGAAAATTATTTGGAATTTCCATTAATGGTATTACATTTTTAAACTTGTCCATCTTTCATTTGTGCAACTATTACATATGTTATTTTTACATTTCAAATAATTGTACATATTTAATACAAAACATGTACAAATTAATTATTTTAAAATGCAAAAAAAAAAAAAAAAAAAATGCTAAATATACTAATTTTGATACAAAATTCACTAATTTCAACATAAAATGCACTTTTTGGACACATGCTGATTTTTTGACTAACCCACCACTGATTAGGAGAACTAACTAATTAGTAGGTTAAAATGTTTTGTCATTGGTAGCGTTTCTATTTATCCAAAGACAAGCAGTAACAATAGCAATCATTCTTTTATTTTGTTTTATGTGACAAGAAAAAGACTTACTCAAAGTCTGGGTCTGAGAAGCAAAATCTTTTTCTATAAAACGGTTTCTGTTCGTGTCAAAAGATTTGGTTTTATTAATGTCGCATTAAAAGCAACGCGAAGGCTATTGGCGGTGAACTTCATAATTTTTTACCTCGGTCAAGTGACGAGAAGGACACCTGAGCCGGCAGCTCCCTCTCCTAATTTCCTAACCGACAGAAGGACTGTGAGCCTCAATAGATTTAACGTGGATCAGACCAGGCTACATGGTGGGTATTTATTCGCATCGAGGCACAAACTCACAGCTCGACATAAAACACCGGCCACGAGTAAGTGACCACGACCACAAGACTACCGCGTCTCCTTGTGTCAAGAGAAAAAAAAGTTTGAAATTATAAATTTATTTCTAGGGTCGCAGGGTTATATTTTGTTGACCTAATTTTCATTTTAAGAGATGTTAGGACCCATAAACTTCACACACTTAAACTTCGATATTTTGAAGAATAGTTACATTTGAGCCTTTTCTTTTTGGAACAGTTTGGTGCCAAAATGTTAATGATAATATCTAAACTTCCGGTTGTATCTAGAAAACCATATACTTAAATAATTTTTTTTGTCATTTTTAAATTTTTTAATTTCCTTTTTCTCAAGACAAAAAAAAAAGGTAGCTCGCGTGCAGGATTTCTCTGAAACTATTTATCATATGTTTGAAATTTTACGCACATGTTCAAAATTAGCTTTTTTACGACTCACACAAAAATACACAATGTTTCGAAAACTATTGAACAAAAAAAAACTATATGAATTTCAACAGAGTTTTTAGTTAAGGTATAATTTTCATAGTAACATTAAAAGTAACTTTTTTTTGTTTGCTCTAAAACATTAAAACGTATATATTAATTCAAAATTAAACATTTTTATTACATAAAATTAACTTTGTAAATTTCGTTCAATGCATCACTTTAAAATCTTATACGCACTAAAATATTGATTAATGTAATTTTAAATAAAAATATCTGATATATATTTATTTGTAACATTTAATATTTCTTTAAAGTTAATAATATATAAGAAGTATTACATATGTAAATAATGCAACAAATTGTTGAAAATTCTGGTTTGTCTAGTTTTATAAGTTTCACTTATTTGAAAAATGATATATTTCCTCATACTCAGCTAATAGTTAACAGTCCTAAGATTACTGAAGTCTTTCCTGTTAAATAGTTTATGATGCGCATTAATTAAATTAGGTTAGCCAGCAATCTATATTTTAAATATGATTCAACTCCAAAAAGAAAAAAAAGCATTGTCCTACTTTTGATAATTTTTAAGAATGTGATTCATGAATATCAATGCCTTACCAATCTATATTAAACTCTTTACTCATAAAAACTACGGTCGGAGAATTTGATTTAAACCCCCTTCCTATCTGCATTAATTTAAAAGCAACTTTAAATGGCTTATTATACAAGCCTACTCGAAATCCTTCGAAGCCTTATTGTACGCTCTGTTAGCACAATGTCCGGCACGAATACCCAAATTAAATAAAATACTTTCCTTCTGCCCCGCCGAACGGAAGAAATTGGATGAAATATTCGAAGCGCATAACTCACGACGTCTTTCCCAATGAATTGCAAAGAAAATTTAGCCATTACGAAATCTCGAAAGAAATCCATTTATCTAAAATGATCTATTTCGTCTTTCCCGAATCTTGCGGCTGAGAAATCCTATGTACATATCTCATTCATATTTTCCGCCTGCCTGCTCCCCAATAGATGAGATCAAAGAAGATTCCCTGCCATACGTCAGCGAGCAACTGCTTTTTTAATCAAGGTGCCTTATCGTCGTTTCTTTCAGGGAGGGGACCCAAATCCAGCTTTGTTAGTCCTCTCTGTCTTGTTAGAGTGGAGAGAGAGAGTTCTTTTACTGTTTCTCTTCCAAAATATTTATTTGATTTCGAATTAGGAAGTCTGGTAGGAAAATCTTTTTATTGTGTAAAGATTCTTTTGATGGCATTTCCCTCGAGGCCTTTTAAGGAATCAGCTGTAATGAATCGTTTGCGTCCTTCCTCTCTGTGCGATATTTAGCATTATAAAAATGAGATGAGGTCTGTTTCATGTGTGCTCCGAAGTACTTAAAATATTAATTTTTTTTGTGTTGTCTGAAGTATTTAGAATATTAGTTTGATGTCTAAAATAAACATGATTTATTCTCAATCAGTAAATGTTTTGCAATTTGTTTCTGTGGTACTTTATTTTAAACTAGATGAACTGGTAAATTTCTTCATCAGTATTGCCAATTCTTATAATACTTGGCGCATTATTCTTATAAAAACAAAATCAGTTGCTCTTTCATGGTTGATAGATTCAGTTATGAAAGTTGTGGGTCACCGAAGGCTTTATAATCACGATGAAAGCAAGCACTTCTGTTATTTTTTTTGTCAAAACGCTGCCAAAAGGTAAAAATTCCCCGTCATGTTGACAAAACTAAAATTTACTTCTTGAATAAATACTTTCAAAAGATGTTTTATTCAAAAAAGAATCGCACTTTTGTTACAAAGAACAAATAAAAGTAAATAATAATTCTCAGTATCAAAATAAATCACAGCTTTTTAAGTTGCGTGTGGTAACACAAAATAAGGTCATAAAGCAAAATATTGGTGTTACGAAAAATTTATTTAGTTACGGTAATTTAAAGAAACATTAATCACAATCTATTCGTTATCTTTTACCTGATATATTACATTAAAAAAGTTATTTTGCATTCAAAAATAATATTTAACTGACATCAACGATATTTATCTTTTGGCTAAGAGGAGTTGGCTGAATAATCGAGTGGCTCTAGCTTAAAATTTTCACAAAATTCTTTAACTGAATTCTGTATTGAAACTAGAGCTTAATTGCTCGCTATTTTTGAAAGAATTTTAAACGTCTTCTTGTCATTTAGCACCATATACAAAAGTGGAATAACTTTTTCTGCGTTAAATGGGTAATAAATCCAAATATCATAGAGTGCTGATAAACGTTGAAGAAACTTTGCGTCAAGCAGTGAAAAATATTCAACCATTTTAATTTGTTATGCTGCAAAAAACAAGCACATCTCTCTCATTGAAATAGGACATTCATCCATAAGTTTTTGTATATTTGAAACGAATTGTGTAACTTCTTTTCACTTTTAATGTATATGTATTATTTCAATTACACATTTTATTATAAACTTTATTATTTCAATTTGCATTTTGTTCAAAAGTGCTCAAATATTAAGTTAATTTTTTAGATAAAGTATATGCATTTCACACAAAACTATATCTGTTATTAATAAAAAAAAAATATGAGTGTTTCGTTTAAATGCAACAAAAGAAAATTTCATTAAAAACTAAATAAAATTGAATTTAAGCTTATGTGTTTGAAAATTTATCATTACTTTAAAGATTAAGCAACATAATATTTTTTTTCATACATGTTTATGTTTGGGAATGAGAGTGGTTTTGATAGGGAATAATTTTTAAGGGTAATAGTGAAGTCGCAAAATTAAAAATTAAGAATCGCTGAAAAAGACCAGGGCATCATGTGATGCACTATGTACCGGAGTTATATAGACCATGGCGTTACGTTATATTTTGATGTATTTCGCCAATGAACACAAATTATGTCTTATAGATTATCTTAACACTTAATTTCAAATTACTTTAAGCGATTTTATTTTTTGTAAAAATCGTTTCTAGTGGCTAACCATCAACAACCACAGATTCCAAATTCCATGCTCCTGTTTCATCCCATATATCCGCTATGATTCATCCACTTACACAGATAGTCTTAAAATTATTTCTTACTGATATGGATAAAAAGAACTTTGAAGGCATTAGTATTCAATTGACATTTGAATTATTTTTCATAATAAAGTGTTTACATTTTATTTAAACATTTTGTTGATATTAATTTTAATGCATTTTTATTTAACAGTTTCGTAAATCCCAATTACTTTTAAAGCGTATTGCTTATTTCAGATATGAAATAAATATCTATTAAATTATTATTTAAAGACTTATATTTTACAACGTTTTTCTGAATTTCACTTGGTGTGTGTGTGTGTGTGTGTGTGTGTGAGTGTGTGTGTGTGTCATCAAATTTTCGATCGTTAATTTAACCAACTTCCCATCAAGCTAGAGCTTTGAAATTTTGGGAATCGTTCGTACTCGCCTAACAATGCAATATTTAGACGTTTGCGATAAGTTTTAATTAATATTTTCTTTAATAATGCAGTTTAGCCCAATCACTTGGCGCGATTTCAAAAATTTGCTCCAAACTTGGCTGGTTTTTATTTATTATTATTTTATTTTTTGTTTCACTTAAGTCCGTAAAACGGAACAGGGTAGCCACATTTAGCAAAATATCGCTAAGTAATTCTTGTCGCCAAGGGTGGTTGGGTAAAAATGCATTCCATTCATTTAATTTACCGGATGAATTAATTAATTTTAGTTAGTTTTAACGTTTTTATGTATTTCACTTGGTGTGTATCTGTCTGTGTGTGTATCACTGTGTCATCAAGTTTTCTATCGTTAATTTAACCAACTTCCCAGCAAGCTAGAGCTCTGAAATTTTGGGAACTGTTCTTACTTGCCTAACAATGCAATATTTAGATATTTGCATTAAGTTTTAACTAATATTTCAATAATTTTTTTAATAAACTTTGCCGCCATATAAAAACGTTGTTTTTAAAAACGTTGGTTTTTAATTCGAATTATTATGTGATAAGATATAACTAGTGTTAGTGAAAAAAAAATTCTAAAAAAATATTACTTATACCTTGCTCTTTATTCAAATATAAATGAAAGAATGGTGTAGGCAGTTATTATCAACTCGAGGCATTGATTTTGTTTTAGATTTATGCGTGACTCTAAATTTAAAAAACCATCCTTGACGTAGTTTGAAAGTATTAAAAAATATTTTTATCTACAGAAGTTTATAAAGAAAAAACAATGATTTCCCAAAAAATATATTTTAAAAAAAGTATTTTATGATTTATTTCAATTTATGCTTCTTTGTTTCTCAATTTTCTATAAATTGACGTATTATTTGAGCTGAAAATATAAAGTATTGCTCACGTACCTCGATGCTACAAGCTTCAATCTGATGTGTCTTACTTGTCAAATTTCCCTTCAACGCCAAGACATAGTTAAATATTTAACATGTGTCATAGTTAAATATTAAGCATAGGAAACATTTCCAGTGGGGCTTTATTTGTTCCACACTATGGTTGTTTTTGAATTTTGTTCTGTTTTTTGAAGATATTAAAGGATTAATTCTCTCACTCAGAGGTTATTTTTATTCTGAAAATACCGATTAAAGAATTGTCACTATAAGTGTGTTTAATGAGTAAAGTAGCACACCTCATGTTAAATGGAAATCAAACCTAATATTTTGAGTTTAGTATCTAAAACCGTATTTAATTTTTCAGGAACTTTGTTTTAACACGCTGTAAAAAAATTCGAATGCTCATGGTTAAAGAAAAATCGAGAGGGTTTCTTAAGATAGAATAAATTAAGTATTAAATTGTGGTTATTACATGGGTGATAATTACATCGACTTCAATAAAAAAAAAATCTATAAATTTCTTACGATTTTTTTAATGTTTTTATTAGTATGTAAGAATGTAATAAAGATTGAATAATTTAATAAGAAAAAATCGAGAGATATCTGGATACAATTTGTACTCCATAACGACTTACTCTTATGTATTACATAATGCTGTACACTACAGCTATTAATGTTCATTTGCTTGGTGTTAGGAGGCTGTAAAGTGAAATAACCCATGGTATCGTAAGGTTTTGGTTATTAATAAAATGAGCGTAATAGAAACTTTGTTTTTATATAATTATTACTCTTAAAATCAATAGTAACCCTCCAGAGTTGTACATTTTTTCCAGCGTTTCTTGATCTTTCGAAGTCCGTCATTGTAGAATTCAGCAGATAAAACTATCTTCTTTATATTATGGGTTACATCAATCTACTGTTTCCTGAAATCAAATAAATCAACTTGAATAGCTGTAATTTACTACATTGTTTACGTTATAATCAATTAATATGCAGAATAAATTTTATCTATATATCTCGGTTACTTCTAAGTGATAATTAAAAAATTTACGGTTACCGCCTCGTATGTATTAAAACAAATTTTGTCCTGAAGCCAAATATCTTGTATATTAGAACTAAATGCTCTTTCGTAGCTCTTAATTCTGAAATGGATAGGGATTTGTCAATTTTCCGTATACTTTGAAAAAAATAATTTTCAAAGATATGGGGAAAAAAATCACGTTTTAATGTTTCTCACTGAGAGAAATCATAAACTAATTCTGATTTCCACATCTTTGACTACTTTACTATAGTAGTTGAGTCGTAAAAATTCATGGTTCAAGAGTCTGTATTCCTTTTAAAACATCTTCCCTTAGTTTGTTGGAATAATCACAGATGGCCATCGAAGTCGTTATCTAATGTGATACAAATGAACTCTCAATGCACAAAAAATTAGAAGCACTATTCACTCCAACTTCGACCTATTCATGAAGTTTGTTGGCTTACATAAAAAGCCGTATTTCCTAATAAAATATTTTCTTTTGGTCAAATGCGCTAGTTAATGTTCATGGGATGACCCCTTAACCCCTCTTTCGGAAACGCCCGTTCATTGAAAGAAAAGAAAGATATTTAAATGACTTTTCGGTACAATTGTAGGCGCCGAAAGGGGAGGTTCCTATATCTCCAAAGCTGCTAAACTTCCAGGATTTTTGTTTAACAACAGTATTTCGAATCTTCAAAGAATGACAGCACAAAGTCAAAACACTTCGAGCGGAAATCTAAATGGTGGGTGGAAATCTTGTTTAACGAAAGAGACACCAGGCGACTGATATGCATTGTGTGTAGCAACGGAGTGCTGTTTCTTCTCAAATTCCGGTGAAATACAACTCGAAATCATCATAAAGCATATCTATGCGCTCTCTTAAGACTAAATGGTTTTCGTAGACAGCGATCAGCAAGTTTTCTAATTGTTCCGATATTAAACAGAAGAAAATCCCTTTTGTGGGCAACAGAATGCCAAAAATAGACAAATGAAAAACGGAAGGAGGTTTTCTAGTCTAAAGAATCAAGATTTTTTCTCTATGACGTTCATGACAGGTTATGTGTATATCATATACAGCCGAAGCCATGATTCCAGCATACCTCAAGAAAAATGTTCTAGGGTGATGCTGCGGAATCACAGCCTGGAAAATACGTTCCTTGTATACTCTTGGTTCCCTATTTTCAATGGAAATATCCATCAATGACAGAGACTATTTCCTATCGATTCCTATCATGCACACGTGTTTAGCGCCATAATATCTCTACATGATAATCATTATTTCTAATAAGACAATATATCCTGTCTATAAACTAGAAAGCTCTTAAATCGATTTCAAAACTGTGCATCAGAGATTCAACAGCATGAATGGACTCTGCAGCGACTCTCTTCTGCAACAACGTTAGAGGTTAAAATGCCTTACTAACTAGTCCGATCAGACGATTTTTAGCCTAATTGGTTTGGACATGGCAAAAAGAGATCAACCTTTCTTCGGATCCACTGGTCCAAGGTTCGAATCAATGCTGCAACTTCGCGAAAGTCGCAACCCCTTCAGTAACTCGATCTCAACCTTATTGGGTATCTGGGGTATGATGATGAAAGGTCTGTTGAAATCTCCTAAGTACCACCAACTAATCTGAGGGATTATAAAGTTGCTATTTCGCTTAGCATGGACTAATATTATTCCTCAAAGGTTTTCGCAACTTATATATTACATGCCTAGAAGTCTATCTCTTATTATCAAAAAGAAAGAAGGTTCCACTCCATCTTAGTGCGAGAACAGCAGTGTGTATCTAATTTTTAAGACACTATATAACGCTGTAAGTAGCATATGTTAGTTATTTCTTCGGAAATGGAACATAAACTCTGAATGTATCCTTCATCTCAGAATGTATCTTTCATCTTTAAGGGGACTTAGTACCTTTGCACCTTCAAAAGTTCGATTTTTCAAATTTATTTTCAAAAAATAGTGTGGAATATTTGGAGCATTTTAAAGTAAACCGCGTCGAAAATCCGACAACTATTACGCCCCTGTGCAACAAAAATGTAATTGTTTAAAGCGACTTTTTCCATTAAATGCAATGTAAACAAACCTCTTTTTCTCAGTTTTTTATTTTAACACTTTCCAACAGGATTAAAAAATGTTTTGCATGTAGAGTTTTAAAATTTTACATGAGTGTTGCACTTGTAAGTCCTTATTCTGTGAACCTCAGTTTTGTTAATGGGATGATTATATTTTATTTTATAGCATGATACATGCAAAAAGTTACTAGTTCCAAATTTTATAAGATTTAAATTTTTCAATTTTTTTAAATGTGAGATAGATTTTAAAATTTGATGTAAGCAGAATGATATCATTATTTAGCTTTAATTTGGTACAATAATTATGGTTCTACTGTACATCTTTCAAATGTTATCTTGTGGGCAATAGAAGGAAAGCTAATTTATTTTTTAAATTTTTGTATTCATATTTTATGTTGTTTAAGTAAATACATTAATTTAATCGTAAAACCGGATCCAATACTTCAAACTATACACTTTATTACACAAACTCGCAAAGTTTCATATTAAAATAAACAAAAATGGTTGATATATGATGAATCAAAAAAAGTGTGTCAAAATGTCCTTCTTTTGATTTTGAAAGGTGCTAAGTCCCCTTAAATGCTTGACGCTCTGATTCAACTTTACGTTTTGTTTGATATATTTTCCGAAAATACAAAAACCGAACAAGTTCCGAAAACACTGTACTTCTTAATAATTTCAAAACTATTCACAATAACGCTATCTTACCGCAATCAGTCAATTCATTTGTAGACGTAATCAGTAATATTAGAACTCGCGTCCACCGGCAAGAAAAGAAAACATTCATTTATTTGCTATGCAATGTCATATGTTATCCTTCTTCAACAATATTTACTATTAGAACAAGAGAAGATAACTTCGTTTGAAAATCAATCTTCCGCATTTATTAAAAATGAAAATAAAAAGAGAACCTTTATTCATTTAGCAAAATTTTCATTAAATATAGCTTCCTGGGGAAATTTCAAGAGGAGATGTAAGAAATGTACTCGTCTGTGTTCATGTCACAACAGAAAGGCATTGGGTAGAACTTAAAATGCACAGTGTGAATACCATTGAAATGAGATAACAGATCTCTTCTTCATTAACTCATTTTCCACTTGCTTCAACGAAATGATGTTTGAAAATAATTAAAATTAAATGGTGTATAAAAAAATTAGAAATAATTGTTAGTTTCTGTTCCATTTAAAAGTAATGATAATGAATATTTAGAAATATACGTTAAACATACAAAATAAGCAAAATTTATAAGAAACTATAAGTTTTTAAAATGAATAACACTTTAAATGATGAAAGTTTTACCCAATTTTTCCACAATCGATTCAATAAAAGCACATGCAAAAAGTGTTGCCGTAGGTGGTTTTAGTTGGGAGCTCAAAGAATGTGCTCACGTGCAATACGGTACATAATCTCTTTCTCTTAAATGCATTTCATTTTTTATCATCGGAACAATTTTTTTAAACCTGCATGCAACGAATGTAATTTAATTAAATTGATAAACTGAAATTTCATACTCAAAAATTAATTTTGCGTAGTGTTTTCTAATTTTACTTTTTCTTCGTTCTGCAGTAAATGTTTTACTTAATTTTTTTAATTACAAATTTAAAAAAAAATTCCTCTTACATTCTTACTTGAATACTTTAATTATTTCCTTTTTTGCGTTGCACAGAATGAAAATTCTTTTTTTGGACAAATGTTAGGAGTTCAAAAATAAAATATAGTGCTGAATATGTGTTTCTCATTTTCCAAAAACTCAGGATTTGTGGATCGATAAGCAAAAATTTTGGATTTAATACACATTTCTCTCTTTTTCTTTCTCTCTTTTGTAGAACCAGACTCGAACACTTGACTCGATGGAAAAAATACCAGCCATGAACATACGACTTGGTAACCTCGGTCGCTTATCATTAGGTGACGATAGTCATCGTTGTTTCAACTTTGATCTTATGTGGAATTAAACTTCAAAATTTCTCCCCTATTTGTAAATAGATGACCACTAAGTAGTAACATTAAGCACTAAAATATTACAGCACATCTTATAAAAGTAAGGCATTGAAATGAGATTTTTAATAACAGTGTGAAATCCCCTTGATCACAAAATAGACTCGATTTCCTTTTTACCATAAAAATTGGCTCAATTTTCCGTTGACTATAAATTTGTCATAGTGTACCACTGATCATAAGAGTTGGCTGAATTTCAGCCGAAATCGCAACAATTATTTCGTTGACTAAAAATTCATGATTCAATTTAAGATATCAGTGAATGATATTCTCCCTTGTGAATCCAAAGACTCGTAAATTCTTCTTTACATGAATCCATATTGTGACGTACGATTTTCCAAAGCTTTATATAACACCATTTAGCAGAGCACTGAAGTCCTTCAACTTTTTGTCTATGCAAAACAGTCTGAAGAATTAAAAGATGATGAGTATTTATATTCAGTGGTTCTTAATTTTTCAATCTTTCAAGTGATTTTTAAATCAGAAAAAATGGTGCACCCTGTTTGAAAAAAAATTATTGCTAGAAATTGTTCGGTCTCACCGTTCTATGAGAAGATCTAACAATGAATACTCTCTCGCAGCAATCATTATTGTTACATCGTCTCAGCCTGTCCATTTTCAAATGTAATGACATATCGCTTCCGTTAGCAAAATTCTTTTACAGGATTACACACTTTAGAAAATACTGTAGTGCTCTACTGTGGTAGTGGAAGCTGAGTTGTTATGGTCGTGGACACGAAAATGGAGTTATTTCCCTCGAATCGTTTGCTCAAACCTCAATAATATCAACGATTCACTGTGAATCGAGCCTTATGCTTGTTACATCTGTCGACACTTAACAACTTTACATAAGGATTGTGTGGATGTTTGGAGAGCTAGTTCCATCTCAAGTATCAACTTCTATACTTGACAGGGGCTCTAGTTTATCAGGTACATCATCAAGTCATAATGTTTTTCTGACCCGTGTGGTGACCGGGAATGACAGAATAGTCCCACTGTAGCTCATGCATGTCGAAAGAGTCGATTCAAATGGGTACCCAGTGACTGGGAGTATACGGGGCACCCTGCCCCTGGAGATTATATCAGGGGACCTCAGGGACTTATCTTCTTCAGATAAGTATGAGTATCATGACCGCGAAGCATCCTAGTGATATTTTTCTTTCCTGTGGTGTTTACAGTCTTTGATAAACACGGGTTACGCTCTCCCGATATACCCTAGCGATCCTTCTCTACTTTTGACACTCCTTCTTGTTAACCAATTTTTGTCTTTATTTTAATTTTTTCACATCTAGACCATAGTTAAATCTTGTTTGCTGCAGCCTTGCCACATTTGGCTCTTGCGCCAATAACCTTTACATTCACTCACTCATAATGTTTTTCTAAGTACTACGTTAATGAACAATTAATGAATTATTCTACTACATTCTGTTTTGTAGTTTTCAGATCCTAAGGTTTTAGCATATTTTTCAAATGTATGGTGAAAAGAAGTTTCCGCTATTGACAGGAAATCACATTATTTGGCGACATTTTCTAGTTGGCAAAAATGATCAACTAGACTTCAGACAATAACCAAAAATAAATGTCTCACGTTCCTTTTTATTTAAACAAATTATGATTATATTCGGAAAACCCTTAAAACAAATCGATTCGTCAGCAATTGAATTCTTCGAGCCAAAATGGTCGAGAGGTGATGTGAACGTTAAGCATCACAATCGATTTTCATCTCTTTCATATTTCATTCATCATAAACACTGTATATATAGAATCGTATTACTTATACTGAAAGACCGCATCCATAGCCCCGAAGGAAAGGACAGTTATTGATGACGGTAATGAAGAATAGTTATTGCCATTTCATGTTAGAAACGGTTCTGCGTTTGATCAAATATGTCAATGTTTGTTGTGCCGAGAGATTTTCTCAGGAACGAACCAATTCTTTTCAGAAATAGTGATAATATTTGAAGAAGGATGTCATAGAAAGAGAACAAATTGCTGACTTCACTTAAGAAGTTTTATTTTTCTTTGACTGCATAGAAATGATTGTGTTTCATTTCAATAGTCCATTTAACTAAAACTCTGCCGCTTGTCACACAAAAATGGTAAGATAATAAGGATAAATATTTTCTTTCTTTTTTCATACATATCCATTATATATATGTATGTATGTATAGCAGTTTTAAATAGCTACATTTTCAGTTTCTTTTACTTTTAAAAGGTTTCAAATTTTCAATTTCCTTTTTAATATTTCTACGTCTGTGCTCTGCGTTTTTGAACCAGTTATTATTTTTTTTTTGTTATTTACATATTTTCTTACTTTAATCTTGCTGAACTTCAAGTAATCTTTTTTATAATTTTTGTATAATTTTATTTAGTTATAGTGATATATTTTTATTTATTCTACTTTAATACTATAATTACCTAATGTGAAATTTAGGATTCTAAATTCCTTTTTGTTTAGTTTAATTATGATTTGGGTATAATTAATAAGTAATTTAGTTTAATTTTTTTAACTGTTATTTTTCTTTATTTTAATTTTTGTAATCAATATATATATATATATATATATATATATATATATAAACATATGTGTGTATATATATAGCATATATATATATATACATACTGCTTGCCATGCAAATTTCAACACCATAAAGTAAAGCAAATACAAAAAATATATTTATTCTATGTAAACAGTATAGCATGAAGACAAAACGATTAATTTCACAAGCAGGTTGAGGTTTTACAGGGGTGCGAAATTAGTTGAAACAGCTGCCTTTCTAGGTAGCTAAAACGGCCCTTCTTTGATTAGGCATGAAGTCGAACAGGTCTTGGATGACAGAAACGGGCAACTTATTCCATGCTGCTTCAAGTCTGTACCACACTTCATCAACTGTATTAGCCGAAGAAGGGTGGCGGGCCAGTCTCTCCGCTACCCATGACCAGATATTTTGCCCTTATACCGATATTGAATGCAAGCAGGAGACAAATGCTCTCCTCTGAGCCTCCATTAGAATACTGCACGCAGAACCGGGACTCGTCTGAAAAGACAACATTTTGCCATTCTGCATCATGCTTTGTCATTCGGTACACCAGAGTTACCATTTCTCTCTCTGCAGCATTGTAAAGGGAAGCTGAAGTAACGGTTGCCGTGCTGACAGTCCAAGCTGCGGCAAATGTCGCACTGTATACTGGTTGGATACAGTATAATACTGGATACTGGTTTTGATTCCATTACAATACTGCTCGATACTGGTTTAATCCAGCAGTATTGTAAGAATCCAGGTTAAACCCAGCAGTTGTCTGCATGGATACTGGTTGTAGTGTCAACATGTCCATTTCATGATAAATGGTTCGTGATACGGTTCTATGGTTTTGCAGTTTCGACCTACACTATGTCTATCCTCTCGGATAATAATTATGGTACGAAGAGGAAAAACCTGCTTGCTGTTCAGTATAACCCTCAGCAACTCATTTATTTCATATTTGCATGAGAGTGGTTGGATTTCGGTCAGTGAGACGGGCAATATCCCGGAACGATAATCCACACTCTTGATAGGCAACGATCTTACCTCTATCGAATTACAACACATGCTGTTAAGTATTCTTCTCATTAGAGGCATAACACGATATTTTGAGCAAACTCCGACCTTACAAAGCGCTTTCCAATTGAGAATTCCACTGCACAACTTTTCTTTTATGCAGTGCTTCAGATGTTGTTTCTCCCTTCTGCGTCGTCTAAATTCACTGAAATACTAATCATTTGCATATCCTAACCTCTTCTTCCTTTCATATGATTTTGACGTTCGTCAGATCATTCTTTCCTGGTGTTCTAATTTAATAGCTAGCAGATTGTGTATGTGTGTGTCCATTATTTCACTCCTTGAGCATTCAGATACCTTATTATAAGGCTGATTGAATAAATGTTTATTAACGTCTCAATTTGAAGCATCACTTATGGTACTGATAATGGACTTCGTCATTCTGAATCACGATCGACTGACGAAGATGTCCCCAGAGCCGGCACCTCCCTCTTTTAACTTTTACATCCCACCTATGGAAAAAAAATAGGCCCTCAAAAGATTCAGTGTGCATCAGCCCCTCTTCTCAACGGTCCTTAATGGCATCGGAACTGGAACCTATAACTCTATGATTAGAACACCAACCACGACTTCGTGACCATGATATTTCGTCAACTACGCCTGTATCCTCTGGAGAACAGTCATAGCTTCAAAGCCTTTACAGAAATGTAATTTATTTAACATTTACGTATTATTTTTTCTTTAAACTGCGAAAACTATGCGTCTAATCGAAATTTTCTCCGGATTATTACTCAAATTACAGCCACCCTGAAATACCCTTATGAGTTTACGTTCTGATGGTAAGTTCGAGAATCATGACCCAAAGGTATCGTATTACCGAGATATTATTTTATCACATTTTTCTTGTCAGCATATTTTTACTTCTTTTACCAATTCTTCTGTTCTGATCGCAGCTCTGAATGTTTGGCGCAGCAAAGCCAGGGTTGACAATGCGCCTTAAAACTCTACTTACATTAACTCACTAACCCATAGTGCAATGTCATTTTAAGAACAATGCGATAGTTAATAAACACGTGTTCAGAACTTGCAGGCAAAATATAAAATTCTATCATATCTTTTCAGTTGAAGTGAGAGAGAGACGGTGGTATACAATGAAGCAAGAGCCAGATGGAGAAATGCTCCACCAAACAAGGAATAACTATGATCTAAACGTTTGAAAAAAAATGAAGAAAAGTATAAATATTGGATGGCAAGAAGAAGGGACGAAAATAGAAATGGATCGCTAAGGTATCCCGGGAGCGCGTCAGCTATGCTTAAGTAAGACCGCAAGCCTATTTGAAAGAATAATATCACAAGGTACCTTGAGGTCTGGATGCCCAAACTTATTTAAAGAACGTAAGCCATTGAAAAGCTAATTCATTAAAAAAAAACATTTTGAAATGGATAATAGCCTTTTTTGCTTCATATCTCATAAAGCCATTCAGTCAAATGTCATATAATATCTATAGTACTTTTACTGTACGTACAATAGAATACTCTTATTCATTACTAATATACTATTATTCATACGTTGAATTTTTGTATTTTATATTCATTTTCCTACACTCATTTGAGTTAAAATAGGGTAGAATTGTTGGAATCCAATTTAGGCCCACTTAAACCTTTGACAATTAGTCTAACAAAACGTGGTCGCAAATCGAGGAAATCCTGTTAACGCATTATTTTAATTTTCATCAGGATACAACGGCATTACGAAGTACATTAAAATTTAATTTCTTACTTAAGTTATTATTCAGGAAAACATTATAAAAGTTAACTTTCTAGGTTCTAGAGTAATCTCTTTTATACCTTCAAATCAACAATGGTAAATATCATTTAGAATAAAGACGATAATTACCGTTTTGGTAGGAAGGAGATTTATCTTTATAAAATAGCTGTAACTATGATCGTCGGAAATGAACTACACGAATTTACCAAGTAACTTAGTATAGTTTTCTAACGAAAAAACATTCATAGAATTATTTTCAAAAAAAAAAATATCTGTTAAAGGAAATTTAATACGTGTATTTATTTGCGTATAAAAAACAGGTGATATTTGAGTCAAATTGATTTTATAGGGTTAATTTCAGTGTATGATGCAGACGATATTTGTTTTAAATTGAGTTTTATAGGAGAATTAATTATTTGCGGCTGACGCAGCCTATATTTGTCTTTAATAGTTTTGTTTAATCATTCATGCACAATGCAGACGATATACTTTAAATTAAAACAATATTATATATAGTTTAATTTATTCTTTCATAGAATAGCCTGTAAAACAATAGTTTTCTTGGAATATCATATTGATTTTAGTTCTTTGTTCTTAGACTTGAACAAAGTGATGCAGAATTTAAGTGTTTTAGTTCATCTTTTTATTAACTAGCACCGAACGATTCTACAAACTATGCTAAAATTTCGGAAAAGATTTCCTACTTAAAACATTAAAAATTGAAATACGTTTTGTTATTGTTGAATAAAAGATACTCAAAACAAATTGTTTTACTTAAAACTATTTGTATGCTAAAATAAAGTAAAACAATCATTCTTGTCTACCTCCTTCCTTCTTAAAATGTATTTCGAAAAGAATTGAAAAATCGTATGAATTAAATGAAGTCTTCATTCAGAATACATCTTAAAGATGAGAAATTTATCGTAAACAAAAATTAAATTGTTCCTTGCATTTACTGTCCTACTTCAGAATGTTTTGACGAATTAAAGCAAAAGAGCGACGAACAATATTCTCTCATAAATATGTTTTGATAAAAATGTAAATCAGGTTCTCAGCATATTTTACTTCGGTTTGTTTACCTCGAGTACTAATCTAAAGTAAGAAATGAAGTCGTTCAAAGTGTAATGATACAAAGAATTGTTATTTCAAGAAAATATTTTCGTAGACAAAATAATTCTTCCTTAAACGTAAATGAAAGATTTATTTCTAAGCGATGTGTACTAAACTTATTTCCCAAATGCGCCTCTGAAAGATAAATGTATTTTTAAAACAATAATATATGTATATCAGAGCAGTCAAAAAAGTAAAAAAATTATCAAGAAATTAGAAAAAATTGATTTTTTTTTAAATTTAAAAAACCTGATTTTATTTGAAGATTCAAGAATGCAGAATAATGAATTAAATGTTGTGACAAACTTTATCGTTAAGCTAGATTATATTCTAGAATTAGAGACTTAAATATCCCCATCAAAAAATATATTACAAAATTGTTATAAGAAATATATTAATTGAAAAAAAATCTGAATTCTTTAATCCAAAAAATAAAATTAGAAAAAAAAACTCACAAAAAGGAAAAACATATTTAAAATCTAAATGCTTAAATAATCAAGATACAAAAATCAAAAAAAAAAAAAATAATAATAAGATTTCCCAAGTATTAATATCCCAGTGTATTAATATTACTTGCACTAACTCAGAGAAATGAAAACAACTTTACAAGACACATGCAAATTAAATTTGGAAAAGATATTTTTTCAATTTAGATGCTCATTAACTCTTTATGTCACGTCATTAAAAATACCTGAAAAAGGATAAAAAACGAGTCAAAAATGTGCAAAGTAGCGAATCACTAATAATCTTTCCAAGTGGACTAATATTTATAAGCGTTGCCATAGGGCAAACACTTAACTCTAAAAAACAATTTTTAAATATTGCCAGATTTCCAACATTAAATTCTAGAAATACCAAAACAAAATATACGTATGGGTGCACAAATGTTATATATATATATATATATATATATTATTTGTGTGCCCATACGTATATTTGGTTTTATTATTTTTGAAGATTTATTTATTTATATATATAAATCTTCTGGCATTTACTAAAGAAGAATATTTTTTTTATTTTGTTTTGATATAATAATTACTTAATAGCTCAATGTACAGATTAAATACATTTTCTAGTTATACTATGATTAATCTTAAATTCTATTCAAAATATATCTGGCATAGTAAAAAAATTAATTTTATATTTATTCTAAGCATTCTTAACTTTTAAACAAAGTTATTTTCTTGTAAAATGTTACGCTAGAGAAGATCTATAGAATAATTTTATCTTTTGGTTAAGTGCTTTCGTGGATATTTTTTTAGATTTATTTTTTCTGAAAAATGGGTTTATGTAGTTTTATTAGCTCTTTCGTTCAGTTAGACAAGTTACATTACTGTAGATACAATATAAGGTATTTTCTGGTTAAATGCTCTTTGATGGTTTTTTGAGTTCAATTTCTTGTTATACCAATGTTTTTTTTTTCCTTCCAGTTAGACAAATACATATGTCAACTTTCTCAAAATGATTTCCAGAAAGATTTATTTTAATTTTCTAAGTACTTGTTAACAATTATTTTTCTTTAAAAATTAGTAGAGGAATGATTCATTGCGCATTTTAGGAAAAGAACAAGCTAAAATAATTAAGATATATCGATTGGTAAGTTATTGTTTCTAGTAAGAAATTCGCGGTAATTAGTTGCATTTCCCCTTTCTTTTGACAGTAAGATCTTTAACTATTTTAGAATGATTTATATGCTTTCTTGAAGTTTATGAAACCATGTTTTAATCATAAAAATAGTGTTTTGAAATATATTGATAATTTGAAGAAAAATATCTCACAGCATTTTAATAGTAAGTAAATCCATAGTAAAACACCCGGTTGTAAGAAGTACGGATATTTAAATGTAATATATTAACGTAATATAATGTTATAATTTAAAAATTTTGGTTCCCTAACAGATAATTGCTATAAAGTATGTTACTGTGTGTTTCATTGTGTTTCTAATTTCGTAAGTAAATATAATACCCAAAAATATTAATAATAAAAATTTTGTTTTGCATAAACTCAAATGCTAGTACTGCAATATATTTAACAGAGATAAGATCTTACCACAGAGATAAGGTCTTCCACTATTAAATTCATAAAAAAATTACCATTGTTATCTTCACAGAAAGTGTATTTTTTCGTGCAGAAATGAGAGATGTGTAATCCAAAAATTAATTTTTTATAAATTTTACAATATCAATTAGGTCTTTATAAACGTTTATAATTAGAGTATTTTACGTTTGTAAGTAAAATTTGCAGATTGTATTACGAATGAAAAATATAAAATATTGATCTTTTTTTTATAAATTCAAGAATAAAACCGTAAAAATTTTTTTTTGGTACTTGTATAAAATTCGGTCAACTATTATCGCCAAATTACAAAGTGTTGCCAAGAAATATATTTCCCGTAAAATGGAAAACGTCCCTAAAAGACTTTTAATAGAAAGCGTTGGATTATTTATCTCCGTATCATTTTATTCTGTCAGAGCAGTACTTTGGCTTCACTTGCTCAGATATGCGTTTTATTTTAAAGAAATTTTAAAATAGTGATAGTTTATATAGGAAATTTTACTTTATGAATTTAAAAATTACATTAAATTTTTAAAAAAAATTAGATATTATATTCAGAAAAATTAAGGATTTTGATAAATAGAGAAAAATTTTAATTTAAAAATAGCAGTAATTATGGGGGGCTTAATTTTAGCAGCCAGTAAATGGGATAGATGCTTTTCATGTTTGCGTCTTAATTAGAATCTGTGTTTGAAAAACTTTGTAAGAAATGCGAGGACCAGAATACATGTTCTGATTGGATGCTGAATTGAGCGATTGGCGGAGTAAGGTGTTTATTCGCCATTGGAAGTTTTACATTAAGAATTTTGAGACAGAGGAATAATCAGAAATTTGTGAGAGTGTTTTTAAATCTTTAAATTTTTGGGTTTAGATTGTACTAAGAAATGTTATTACGGAATTATTGTTGATGATGTTGAGATTATTAAATAATTTAAGGCCTCTTTTTATCATGGTGGTTCTGATGGTTGGACATTTAATTACATTGAATATGTCATGAACTATCTCGAAATTAACAATTTGTTTAATAATGTTGTTCTGGACTTTTTCTGATATCTTTATGAGTGTATTGGTTGCAAAATCATCCCGAACTGGAGAACTATAAGTTAAGGTAAGTACAAGATTTGACATTTCACCAATAGAGGAACGAGTAATTCTTTTCCGATTATGCTATTTTCCATTACGACTTGACGTGGCTAAGTTCGTAATGTGCTACATGGTTTTATGTAATCCTGCTAAGCCCTTATTTATGCAAGACTCCCATAAATAAGGCTGTTATTTTCTAGTTTTATAAAATAAGGCTGCTTTAGTGCTATTTTCCCTAAAACATTTTAGCGTCAATGACCTCTGCCATTTTGTGGATTTGAAGATTGTGGATATCAGCTAAATGATGTAATAAAGAGCATCGGGTAACATCCCTACCATTTAATTTCATATATAGAAATTATAAAACGTTAGATTCAAAATGATGAGGGCTAATTCGTTTGTATCTTTAATGGAATTTGGAATTTTTGACTGCATAAACGATTAGATTAGCATGGACTGGTTCAATTACACTGAACGATCGTGTAAGTTCGCCTGAAATTGCTCCAACTTTCATGTTCGGAAGTCAAATTGAGCCAACTCTTATCTTCGTAGTGATTTCGCATTAGTGAGTGTGTGTGCCTAAGTTTTCCCTATAACTTTTTTGATATTAAATTAAATTGCTGAAATTATCTGGTACATTCGTAGGAGTAAGAGAAGCAAAGATAACACCCAACTTCTTCTACTTTTTATAATTTGTTTTGAAATAATAGAGTTGAGTTGAAATAATAACCATATAATATGGTTGAAGTAAGTTTCCAATTTAATAACTTTCGAACATTTAACCTTACATTTTTTTACTTTTTTCAAAAAGATATCATGTATAATCTGTAATTTACAGGTAAGTAAAATTTCTTTTGTCCCATATTTTTGAGGATTTTTGTAAGATTAGTTAAGGAGAAAAAGTAGTAAAATTGCATCGTAATTTAAAAAGTTAATATATATATGATAACTCAATATATGAAAAATTAAATCAATCAATATTTCATATAAGTAAGGAACTCGTTATTACTATAAAGATTCTCCTTCAGGGGCTTACATCATTTAGGTTACATTCATTAACTTTTTCCCAAACGAAGTGTGATCGATTACGGGATCATGAACACACTTCATGAGAAGTCAATAAAAATAAACTATACAAGAACTCGTTACACTTTCAATTTTTTTTTCCAAAATTTACTCAAAATTCCACATTAAAAAAGTCCAGAATGAAAATTGCCATCAGTAACATAAATGAATTATTAACTGTATATGGCATCAGTATATTAAATGAAATGTCTTTAATCAAACTTAAACAAACTGCCTTAACAAGTTATCTACCAAACTTTCGGCAGTAAAGGGATAACATTCGTAAGACGTCAACAAGAAAATCTAATTTAAAAATGTTTTCTTTTCATAATTGTTTGATGAAGATTATAATATTGGACGGCGCTTCGATGTTCGTATTGATTGAGAGTCGTTGAAACAATCTCTTAAAAACCTCAAGATTTTTATTCGTAGCAATTTCTACAGCACGCAGGAAATTCCAGCTGTAGACATCACAATTACACAGCTCCAATTTAGCTAATTTCACAGGAAACAGTTTCCAAATACAGAAGTCTCCAATATCTCAGACAGATAACATCGGCTATGCTCTAGACAAGCAATCAAAACTGATCGTCTTCACTACTGCTCCTCCTCTGCACTACTACTGCTTCTCGCACGCAAGTTGCGCTTTCACGACCTTCAAGCTCGTGTCATGATTCTAATAAAGAAGACTTAACTATTGATGGCTTTTACACTTTCTATTGGGTAGTATTGGGTACTACTGCTTCTATCTCGACCGGTTGTATTTATACCTGACTTGGCGTGATAATCTGTTTCGCCAAGGTACTAGAATGTTTTAGGCTATATCGCTTAATACAGGTCCTAGAGCTTCGATGATGGAACTTTCTAGAAACATCAGTTTTTCGCCAAATATTTCCAAGCGGCCGCCAAGTCATCAAGAATTCCTCCAAAAGGATGCCAAATCACTAGAAATGCCGGTTTTTTTAACATTGAATGCGCAATTTTTTTGTCCAAACTCTGGGTATTTCCGATCTGTCTGGACAAATACAAGTAATAATTATAAATTTGTTACAATATATTTTATGATTTGAATAACGTTATAAAATTTCTTAACAAGTAAAAAAAAATGAAATAAAATAACCTTTGGACATCGGTTAGCTGAAGTTTACTAAGAACGTTGTAAAAAGAAAAGAAAAGAAATTACTTATCTTTAGACATTAAATTGTTTTAAATTACCATACTTCATAGGAGTAAGTATATTTTTTGCATAATAGCCACACCACTCGCCAACGAGGACCACCTTTGCAAACAATATATGCGAGATATAAAACATAAACTCGAATTACATTTAAGAGAATGAGAACAATACATAGAACTATCAAATAAATAATAAATTGTGTAAAATAAGCAGCTATAGTAGAATGACCTAATCCTTTTGTGGTGTAGTAAGATGAAGGTAACGAAATTTGAAGATGCACTTCACTTTATAAATGTCCATTGTCTGACAAATAGAGAACCCCGTTTAGTGGCCATTTTGATCGCGTGAACTTTATGCTAATCCTATGGAATTTCTACTTTCGTCCTCAAAACAATACTATTTTATCTATTTGAATGCAAAAACAGACATCCGAAAAAACAAAAAAATATTGAAGATTTCTGCTGAATTACATTTCACCCTGAGATTATTAATAATACTTTTATGCCTATTTTAATATTTCGTTTATGGGTTTTCAATTCCTATAAGAAAACATTATTTTATGATATATTTAAAAATTCAGTCACATAATGTATTTCTACCGTAATCTTCATTATTTCTTTTTAAATTCGAATAAATAAAATAGTCTAGACTTAAGGGCGAAAGAAGAAATTCCATAGCATTAATATTGTATTTACGGAATCAAAATGGTTTGTAGATAGGAGCCTTTAAGGTCGAACTCTTAGAGATTCATTGAAGTTTTTCAAATGTAGCAGCTTTTAATGTTTCAAAGTTTGGTCTTTGCTGGCGTGCAGCCTCAAACCCATTACCTTCTGGTTTATGAATCAATACATAAACTTGAAAATAACGTCTTAATACCATCATAAAGAAAAAAAAGTCAAAAGTTCAAGTTAAATTTGGTTAAGACGTTTCTATAATCCAATAAGTGTTCGAATCCAATAACATGATACATATAAGTAAAAATAAAATAAATTAATCACTAAAAAATTTTACAAAAATTATATAGCTGTTTTATAGTCATCGCTTATTAAAATTGGTATCGATCGTTTATTAAAATCTCACTAAAACTATACTAGGGTATTCATGAGAGACATATATTTTTAATTTGAGCAATAATTTAGTGTAGAAGACGCCCCTTTTTCATGGCTTACAATCCTTACTTAGGAAGTTTCTCCCAAATTATTTAGCAAGCATCAGAAGGAATTACACTATGTATCTGTAGTATATATCTTACTAGAACACTCAGTTTATCTGAAACACTGTAGGGAAAAGAACTCATAATCTTAGGCCGTTGACTACTTTACCTACCCTTAAAAGTGGACACATTCCGACTATGCGGGCCTAATATTTTGAGGAGAACCAATCCCTACCAGGGGGATATTTACCTCATTATTCCGACTATTTGGCTTTTACAAGCGTCTCATGAGTTTTGATTTCAGAAAATGGCTTATGCATAGAATGTAAAATACGAAGCTTGAATCAAAAAAAATGTCGTCATCTCAATAACTTTGGTTATTTGTTACCCGATCTTCACAATTCTTGTTGTGCTTGTAAAAGGTGCTATATTAGGAGTCGTCCTTGTTATTGACTAAGATGATGTGGTTCATTACCAATAGCTTTGTGCTATTTCAAAGTGCAGCGTTATTAAGCAATCAATCAATCATTTGATCATTATCGACCCAAGCTTTAATGAAGCTTTCACTTCGTTTTCAGGAGGGAAATTATGTCCCTTGAAGTTTCTCTTTCATCTTGGAGTTACAGAGTTCAAAGTCTGAGCAGGAAAGGCTCAGAATCCTCTGAAAGTCAATGACGTCATACTGTTTTAATATAATCTTCATCAGGATGGACAATGACCTAAGTTTCCTGAACCTAGAAACACCTGATTTTAAGAAAATAAATGAATTACGCAGAGAGCATACGAAGATTTCAGGTGCAACAAGAAATTTTAAAATTGGATTACAAAGGTAAAAATTACGACAATTGAAGCATTATTTTTGATCTAGTCTGGTAACTTATAATTTAAATTTAAACAAATATTTTATGAAACTTCTCGTATTTTATGCTTATGAGTGCATAAATGTATTAAGTGTATTAACTTCATTCTTCTAACATTGTTTATGTCTTATTTCATTGCTCTACGGCTTGCAAATAAATTCAATTTGTTCATTTGTCAAAAAACTGGGACACTGGTACAATTCTTATAGCATCTTTTAACATTATTTTTAATGTCTCATAATAATAAATTAACTTCAAAAGAAAATTTTCTAACTTCTAAGATGAATTTATTTGTAAAATTAAATTAATAATGATCACCGTCGTCTCAGCTCTAAATTCCATACGAATTTCACTTTTAGTTCCAGATATATTTAGGAGGAAAACTATTCCGGGGTTAGGAGGAATAATGCTGCACTATTCCGTGCAAACAATTTATCATCTGAAAGTTTAACATCTTTTAGTTCAATTATAATCTTTTAACAATGTTTCTCTTTTAAAAGGTCACAAAAAAAATCTGAATTTACGAAACAAGCTTTTTCGTTTAAAAGCCATTTCTTTTTCTTTTAAAAGCCTATACTAAGATTAGATGTAAAAAATTTCCACATTCCTCTATTTTTCTACAATCAAGAGCCTTTTATTGTGATAAATTCTTTTTTCCTTACTATGGTTATTCTATTTAAACGGATTCATTTTCTTCTAAGTAGTTTGTTGTTCAAAATGTTCCTTCCATTCGCCTTTTGTTTGAATATGACAATATTTTAAAATTAAAATAGTTATTGAAAAACAAAATTAATCTTGTATATTTTTAGTTTAGTTTTTATTAACGTTGCACTAGAAGCAACACGAGGGCTATTGGCGACGGACCTCGTAATTTTGAACCACGGTCAAGCGACGTGGACGACACCTGAGTTTGCACCCCCTCTCCTAACATTCACACCACGCAAACGGGAGGACTTTGGGCCCCGAACAGATTTAACGTGCATCAGCCCTGGCTACACGGCAGGTCTTTGGCGGCCAAGGATCGAACTCGCGACTGAGCGAAAACTGCCGGCCACTAGTCCACGACCTTGACCACTAGGCTACCGCGGCCCGCAATCTTGTATATTATACAGGATGTCTCGAAAATTTTGGGGCGATAGAAAACATTTTCAACCGACTGAGACACACGACTACGCAAACTGTACCAAAGATTTTGACCTTGAACACAGTGCAGCCAACTTAGTTGAAAAAAAAATCGCATTTGAGTATCACAGGTCAGTTTCCTTAGTCTTTGGATGACACACGTAAGATATGTTTCGAAACTCATGGACAAAAATTTAAGGGTTATAGAAAACATCTAAGCTAGCAATTTTTCACCATACAATGCATAGGCGATGAGCAAATAGTTCTCTTCGCCACTGGATGGAGCTACATAAAGCATAAAACGCTAGTCTCTCAAATTCACGGTAGAAATGACGATGTGTAAGATAATTCCTTCTATATGTTTTCCATTAGAGAAACACCTTGCGGTTCGCCACTTGTTCACGTCTATGAGTTCTAAGTCTTATGGTAAAAATTGCTTTTTCAAATGTATTATATCAATCATTAAATTTTTTACCTAAAAGTTTCGAAATATCATGTATTCAAATTGCCTGCAAGAACTCATTCATGATGTTCCTTAACAAAATTCCTAAAACCAAAGTTTGTAAACCTCCTATATATATATCGCTTATCAGATTACTCTCATAAGTTAATATAAACAATTTTATATGTAAGTATTTTGCATATTAAATACAATGTATTATAATATTTAATAGCATTATACGAAAATATTTATCAAAAAATATCAGAAACATCACTCGTACAAGTCTGTGAGGCTGCTCCATCAATCACATTGGTTAGCATAACCAATAATTTTAAATAGTATTCATGTTAGAATAAATTCACAATTCAGTGAAGAGACTTCAGAAGGCAGTTAAATCACTGTACTAAGAATTATTTTAATTAACGCTCTCCTTTTATGTTTTATTTTCCTCAACGTGCCTTAATCCTAGTTTAAAATTAAATATTTAAGATCTACCTTAACAACTTATCTGTGAGAAGCCTAGGTACTTCTCGATTTCAGAAGGTTTTATGCATTTGCTGTTTCCTTTTACCAGGAATCACTTCTACAGAATTTTAGTCATAAGAGATCATCTAGTATAAATCACTTTAATTTCTAACTTACATGCATTTGCCCACTACTCACTATTAACTATCCCCTCTCACATCAATATTTACATTTATATATATATAATATATATTATATACAGTATATATATATATATGTAAATATATATAAGCCTATATATATATATATATATATATATGTATATATATATATATAAATATATATATATATATATATATCTATATATATATAATATACATCATATATATGTGTGTACGTGTGTGATATTGATATAGAAATGACATATGATGATGATGATGATATTTGACGTGTGTGTGATATTGTTGATAAAACATTATTATTGTTGATGATGATATTATTGTTATTGTTATTGATATTGATATTGTGTGTGTAAATATATGTATGTGTGTATACATATATCACTGTATTAAAAACAACTGATAACATTTTTTTAGTTCATCTAATACACATAGATAATGTTTTGTTTATTAGTTCAATGTTTAATTTTATGCATATGAAATTACAAAAAGTTCCGACGTTCAGCAAAGTGAAAAATACAAATAAGCTAACGTTACAAATCAATTTCTTCATTTAGAATAGAGTACAATATTATATATAACTTCCATTATATATATTAAATTTATTTAAATTGTATATCAACTGATATCTATTAATATATCTAAACCTAAATTTCCGAAATCTTATTATTTTTCAAAATATACGGCAAATCCCCAGTCGCTGCTTCGTTTGAACTAAATATTTTATGATTTAACTTTGTGAGAAAGTTTAAAGTACTATTCAATATCATTACCATCTAAAATACATTTTCTGTAACTGTTTATCTGTTTCTAAGTTTCCTCTTCTTACGAGTATATTTCTAGTAAATCAATTAACTTTTTAAATCATTTTATTGTTATTTTACATACCGATCTACATAATATGTGTATCAAAGTGTATGACAGTAGGACTGTATTGATAAATTGTAGCATGCAAAATTCATTAAGAATTTTACTCTTCTCAATATATCTTTATATTAGAAACTGTTTTAATAATATTTAATTCGATATTTTCAAAGCCATTTAATTCCAAATGTATTCTTTATATTTTATTGAAAAAGGAAACTATTTTCTTTGTGATTCTTAGTAATAGATTTAAGCAGATTTAATCGTTTTCTAATTTTATTAAATGTTTATTCTTTATTATTTGAATAATAATTTTTAATCTTGCTTTTATTTTTTACGAATTAAGGTTAAAAGGTTTGTATAAAAAGTAATTAATTACCATTTAAAAGAATTAATGAAATTCAGAAAATATTCTCTTTTTTAAAATTTTTTTAGTTTAAAAAATATGTAGTAAAATTTTATCTTTTAAAATGTTTCCTAAAGGAAAGTTTTTGACATATTTTCAAGTATAAATAATATTTTTTTGCATTGCGAATTTTCACATTTTTTAAAATTTTTTAAATGTTTTTAATACATTGTAGATAATACATGCCTGAGCTTAGTGTGATATAACATTTTAGGTTACTATTCAATTTATATCACCACTATGTCACTATCGCCATCTATGTATTTGAAAATAAAATTATTTTTAAGTAGAATATTAATCTTCTGAAAAACAAGCTTTTAAGTATATTAAGTAATAATTGATAGTGTCCTTGATTATATATATATAT
>BMAW01058126.1:0-19509 GCA_019974015.1 Nephila pilipes | reverse complement strand
ATCTTGGAATATGTTACATATTTAACAGGATATTTGAACCTATTACTAAATTGAACTAATATATTGGAAGCTATTAATTATAACTTACAGTTTGGCACATCTTTAGTTCAATATCATTTCTTGAGAGAAAAGAAAATTATTTTAAATGCTTACTTTTTCATACAGAATTAAACTTCGACTTTTGATTGTTGCAGCAAAGTGTTATGTTAATTTTTTGGAGGTCATTACTTTTACATGCTCCAGTTCACGTTTAAATTCCATCAGTTTAAAGCATAATCTTATAGTTCTGATAAATGATTGAAATTGTAAAAAAATTGAATGTGGTTAAGAAACTCCTTATAATAAAAACTTTTACGTATTCTAATACATATAATGATCTAAAACCTAATCGAAAGTTTATTTCGAAAACAACTATGTTAAAATCGCAATTAAAATATTTCTCTTAACTAAAATAATACTTATTATTCACTTACGTCTCAGATAATCAATTAACGCTCTTAACATAATTCCTTGCTTCACAAGAAAAAAGAATTTTTAGTTTATAATTTAAGTAATATTTTATTATATTTAATTAATAAAGATATTAAATCCACATGCAATAATAAAGCTGCTATATTAGGTATTTGATTGTCATATAATTGTAAAAATTCTCATATTTAATAATAAATCTTAATTCCTCTTGTTATTTGTATTTCTTTCAAAATTATCAAAGCTATTACAAAGTAGCACAGAGTATAATTTCAATATTTTCAGTGAATTGGAAGGAATTTATTTGAATAGTGTCAATTATCTTATCATTATAACATTTTATTTCGAAACGTTAAAAATATATATATACTATTTTTGTATCTATACACATATAGTTTAGTTTTTGATACATAGATGGCAGCACAAAGTAAACATTACATTTCAAATAAATTTAGAAAGTTTTAGAACGATAATTTATTTATAACTTTTGGACTTCGGAAATGAGGTATCATTATAAAACTTCCTTTTTTTAAAAAAAATATGGAAAGATCATACGAAATTTAGATTGCATTAAACAATGAGAAATGGCATACAAATACGATATATTATGAAAAATTTATGCAAAATTTAAGAATTATAACAAATCTTACATCAATAATCAAATCAATAACAAATTAAAAAATATCAAAAGAAGAATAATTTGAGGAAAAAAGTATTAAAAGCATGAGGATAAAAATTTATGAAAATATTTCATCAGAGACAATTGAAGCATAATGTAAGCTATAGATTCAATGTATAATGTACAAAACTACTTTAGAATAAATATCCGTTGAAACGTTAGGAACAAATAATGACTTTCACACTTAAAATCCATTTTCTCAAATGATTTGACTGAAACTTCTTCATAACCAGAAAAACTTCAAAGAATAATATTTGAAGCGCTTTATATACTAAACAGGTTTTTAAACCTCAATGTGTGGAAATTAAAAACAATGAATTACTTAAGCAAGTTACAGCAACAGTGAGAAAAACTTAAATAATATTTGTGTATACACAATTTAGGAAAGAGAGCTATTAAAACAAACAGAATACTCTATGATGAAATACAATACCTCTAAGTGGCTGTTGGTAAATTCTAAATTCATACAAATATATCATAACATTTTTAAAATTGTCATCGAAGGAATATCTAAGTCTGAGTGTTAATAAAACTGGCCATTTAGTCAAAATCACTCATTCGGATTTTTGATACGAAAAGAAAATTTGATGAAATCAACATCTGAACAGAAAAGAATTTTTTTTCAAAAACTTTGCAGATCTAATGCAAACGCATAAACCATAATTATAGATTCTGTATTATTCACTAAAGTTAACATTGATCCCAAAATTATTTACAAAATGTATTATATTTTTTAAATTATTCATAAATACAAGAAGTTCTTAAGAAAATTACTCAATTAAATACTCCTACATATTGCTGTTCTAAATTTGTCATTTCAATTACTAAAAAAATAAATTCGCTAGTCAAAAAATATAATTATTGTGCTTTAAATGAACATTTAAGTGAAATAAGACTATAAAGTAGATCTGCATTTTATGTAGATTAAACTGGCATGGATGTCTTATTAAATATGGAAATAGTTACCTTAAGATTGAAATTAAAGCAAATATAAGAATTTATCATCATTATAAATTAAATGTTACTCTTTCTTATCTTTGAGAATAATCCATTAATAACTCGTTTGAAATTGAAGGTTTTCTCCACCACATTAACTCTCTATACGTTGATTAACTACGTCTTAAAATTTAAATTATCCAGAGGAAGATCTTAAAAAACTTTTAATGTTTCAGGTTTGAGAAAATTTTCACAGCGGAAACTTTAGTTTCACATATAATAAAAAATAATTTTAAGCCAAGTGGTAGATTTTAGAAAATATACGAGAAATTCTTTTTATATTCAATGATAAACATTCTACTTCCTAATCTTTTACTTTTTCAAAATTCATCTTAGTTGCTTTTAACTGTCTTCCTATTTGGGAATTTCTATTAACTTTTATTTTTACTTTTTAGATTAAACCGATGCTTTTTTATCATTAAATCAACCGCTCCAAAATTAACATATCTTTTAGAATAATTTCTCATAAAAAGATGTTAATTTTGTAAGAAATGCTTTAATATCTTCATAGTTTCATTTTCAAAAACTTTTCTGTATAAAATATTATTCTATTGAACAGTTTCAAATATAGATGTTAATTTTCTGATGACTTTGGATCTTGTATTTATTTCACAATGAAATCTGTTCATACATTTGAGGATTAATTTTTTAACATTTCTTAGGAATCCATCATTACTTGTGTTCCACTTTTTTACAGTCATACTTTTTAAGCCTTTTTCCTTCGGTATGCTGTAATTACCACAAGAATGTTACAGTATTAGAGTAATTAAGAAAAACTGTGGGTATAATTAGGGGTAAATCAAATTACATGATAAAATTTATAAAAATCAGCAAAAAAATCATATTAATACTTAGAAAAGGCGGACAAAAAAATTTAATAACAACGGGATATTTTTGAAGTTTGCACTTTTCCATTTGCTTTTAACCATAAGTTAATGCAGCGTTTTTGCTGCTCTCAAAACTAATTAAAGTGGACTGTAATTTAATTAATCAAAACAATTTCAAATAATAATAAATTTTATTTAGGGAACAACACTTTGGCGTCCCTTCTACTTTTCTAACGGTTACACATACAAAACAAAAAAGAAAAGAAAAACTTCCCCCTACTTTGAAACAAGCAAAACATTTTTGAAGGGGTGGTCGCAGGGGGGCTTCACAACTAATTTACCTAGGGTTGTAAACCCCTACGATTTTTTTTTTTTTTTTTTTTTTTTATAATTTCGCTATAACTGATAGATAAATATTGCTTTTGTAATGAAAACCACTGTTTTCAAAATACTTTAAATTAAATCCCGAACAAAATTATGTTTAAAAAAATTCCTAATTTTGATTATAATTACAATCCTTAAGGCTCAATATTATGAAACCCTTAATTGATTTAATGTCTAAACAACAGTAAATTCAATAATATAAAATTAATCAGTCAAGTAGAATAGATTTTTCAAAAACTTTTCTGTAACTGAGGACATTGACCAAATGAAAAGTTGAAAGGCTTTTATCATTTACTAAGTAAATAACCAAATCAGCACCAAAAATTCTCATATTCAATAGTTTGAAAAAAACTACGATAATTATGAAAATAATAAACGAATGACATACATAAATATCAAACGATCAATGTTTTTTAATGAATTATATGGATTAATTATTTATATTTAGCCGAATTTAAAAAGTTTGGATTTCTTAATGCAAAATGATTTTTTTTAATCATATCAAAAGAAAATTCTGCAAAATGAATTATTGATTTTTGTGATTAAACGGCAGATGATTTAACCTTTATCATTCCAAAAAGCTTTATAATGCTTTTTTTTACAGTTAAAAAGTGTTACTCTTCAGTTGCTGTTTCGGCTGTTTGAAGAGTTATTAAGCATTTTTTGTATGAAATATATGTGATGAACATATAATAAATTTTGATTTTAAAATTTTTAATTTATATAAAAATGTAGGGTAATTTATAAAAAATGCCAATTTTACATGAATATGAGAATGAGATCCACCAAAAAAAGAAAACACATGTTGTAAATATGTATATCTCATCAACAAATAAAGATCGAAAATTTTATAAACATTCTATGAAAAACCTTATTTTAACAAGTAGCTATTCAGTAAACGATGTTTAGTCCTGCACCCTCGGAACCACGTCTATGCTGAATCATCAATTTTGCGGATTGATGAGTGTTAGTGTAATTTTAGGGATAAATCACCGTAAATAAAAATCAAAGCGATTAAAACATGCATTTAAATGTTAAAACACACTCTTAAAAATGATGTGTGTGTGTGTGTGTGTGTGTGTGTGTGTGTGTGTGTGTGTGTGTGTGTGTGTGTGTGTGTGTGTGTGTGTGTGTGTGTGTGTGTGTGTGTGTGGCTTGGCTTGTGTGTGTGTGGAACGGGGTGAGGGTGTACATCTCAGATCTACACTGGTTGGCTCTTACGCAAAGGTATGTGGTTGTCGAAATTCCATTACCGGATTCTATACGATGACTTCGTATCAGGTCCCAGTGAGGCTTGAAGTTGTTTTACTTCGTTTGACAGAAGGGAGAGGTGAAATATCTACCAAGTACACTATATACAGGTTAATTCTATTGAGGACCAATTCTCTGAGAAGGTAGATGTCTATCCAATTGTGTCCCATATCAGCGATGGGCTTTGGAAATCGCGCTGGCGTCAAGTTGAGCTCAATCGAGGGGAGTAATGCGGAGGAAAAGAGAAAGCGGAAGGGGTAAAGACAGCGAAGAACGAAATGTCGGCAAGTTTTTTTGTTCAGGAAAAGGGGGCGCTGCACAAGCTATCACATGACGCTGATTCGTGGTGACATCTATCGAGTAACTGAACTGATTTTACAGCACATTTGAAATACAATTAATACTTTGATATAAGCTGGAAAATCCACAGAGTTCAACCCCACAAATAAAGCATGTCTTCAGCTATAATTTAATTTATGAAACTTCACTTATTAGATTCTTTTTTCAAAATAGCTAATAACGCAAAAATAAGAAGAAAAAAAAAAATTCTAAGCTTTTCAATACTACATGGAACAAAATGCAATCAATTTTTAAAACACACCAAATGGAATGATAAAAATACTGATATAAAAGCAACATAAAATGTAAATAACACAGATAATATCAGTACATGAGAAAGAAAGTAACATAGCATAAAATTAAAATAAAACATTTCTCCAAATAATATATATCTGCATTTGATGTTTAAAATGTTGTTGATGAAAAAATGTTTTATCATATCGGCGAGCGATTAGAGGTGGCCCTTCGCTTTTGAACTACTTTTTTCTACAAAATATCTATTAGGAGGGTTGACTATGGAGATTTTTATACGGTCCAAAGAATTTCCGTCTTAGTTTTTAGTCCAACAACTTGGTTTAGTGCTTCGACAGGTTATGCTGTTAAGGGTTCTTTGAAGTCGATCGATATACTTGTAACATTTAATGAGGAGTCATGCTTAAGTTAGTTTAAAGACTGGGATAAATGTACGTGGATTATTTCAGCCTGTCCATTTCACTCGTGGTACACCAGTGGCTATTTGTAAATGTTGAAATGCTTCATCTGTACCATAATCGCTAAACACTTTTCAAGTAAGCAGCTGATCTTCTCCTACCTGATATGTTTCTTATATAGAGTTCCCCAGGTTTTTTTGTTGTAATTTTAACTTCTCTAAACCATTTTCAGCTATTTAATGTTTTTTACAGGGATACAATAAGTAAAGTTTCATAAAAAGCATCTATAACGATGAAAATATTCGATAACTTTTTTTATTTGTTGATGTAGTAAAGGTCAATAAATCAATATATGGTATGTGCTAAAAGGTTGTCTTTCTTCAGATTGTTTAAAAAACATTCTTTCTCAATTCTTTCTATTAAGCTAAGATACATGATACACAATTTATTATTACGTTCTTTGCTAATTTCCACGTTAAATTCGAATAAAAAATTCTTGCTTGATTATGTCTGTTTTTTACTACTGAAAAATGACCATTTTGGTAGGCTAATTTAGTAATTCAATTTACATATCTTTTGGAGCTATATTATTCTCTACCGTTTGGAGTAATAAAATATTCCATTTTCCTTCAAAAAAAATCTTTGAATCTTATTTTTCTAAAGGTCTATTTCTATGTCAAAATTATTTCATCTTCTTCTTGGGCTTTCTTTAAGGCCTTTATAGAGAATATGCACTGCTGATTATCATAGCAAGGATGTCTACTTTCAACATCTACGTATTTGAATTCTGGTTCCTGTTCGATGTTCAATTTCGTAGTGGAATTCTTCCTAATTAAACCTATCTGGCTATACATTAATCAAGGTCTTTTTTTTATACGTGATATTTTGGAACATAGGAGAACAATCTGTAATTATTTTGAAATCTGACCTAAGACGTATACTCAGAAACTTCTTTAATACTGTTATAATTGTGAGAACTTCTAATTCATAACTGTCCATACTTCTCTTCAGCTGTACTTGTTTTCAACATATAATAAATGGGATGTAATTTGCCATCGTCGGCTTCTTGTAATAAAACTGTCCGTAGCCTAGTTAACCGTGTCCGTATTAGCCAATTCTGTTCTTCTTCCATATTTGTAAATGTGTAAGGACTGGTTTTCAGACAATAGTTTCTTCTGGCACTGAATGCTTCTTTCTGTTGTGTTCCAAAACAAATGGATTTTTCTTTCCTTGTAAGGTCAACCAGCGGTTTCACTAATTTTGAGTAATCTTTGATATATTTTCCGGAAATATCTTGTTAATTTTAGAAAACTTTGTACTTTCTTTACAGTTGTTGGTTCTGTAAACTTTGCAACTGCTAAATGTCTTTGCAACTGAGTTTGATGATTATTCTCTGCTATGTGATCTAAAAATTCAACTTTTCGCATCGGAACGACACTTCTTGAATTTATCAGACCATATTTCTTTGCAACTTCGAACCAGAGTTTTTAAGTTTTGGAGTCCTTCTTTTTCATCTTTTGCTGGAACAATATGCTCATCTATATGGCCCCTTCACCTAAAATTCTTTTGCATAAGGTCTGAAAATGCTTGTGACCGTCTTTGTGAAACACCTGGGCTCGTGCTGTAAGGAACTTTGTTGAACTCGAACTGTCAGCTGGAACGAAAAAAAGATATGAATTTTCCGCGATCTTCATCAACGCTGACGTGGAAAAAACCGTTTCGTAAATCTAACGTGGAGAAAACTTTTGCTTGTAACAATCGTATCTTTGATAAGTAGTGAAATTTATCTTTCACTAGCTTCTAGGTTGCGTTTTTGGTAATTGACAAAATTCTCAAAGTTCCTCTTTCTTTTTGATCGATACAGCTTCACTGGCGTATTCTGATGAGCTTGGGCGTATGATGCCTTCTTTGAGCCATTCTTCTATCTGTTTATTTACTTCTCTTTCCAGCAAAATGCAAATGGCCTGATGATTGACAAACTGGTTCATCATCCTTCAAAATAATTCGCATATTGAATTCCGGTGCTTTCCGTCTTTTTTCAAACTTGCGGCTTTCTATCATTTTCGTTTCTTTTTTTGATTTCATGATCTCCTATGTGATTCATTCTACTTTTTTTCGATGTTTTCCATTGTGTATCTGCATTGGGAAATGCTCGATTTTTCATGTTAACAAACATGTTCTTCGTGAAGTTGACTGATCGCCGTTCTAAAATATCTGAACCTATGACTGCTTCGAACTTCAGAGTTTTGTTGTAGATACTACATGCCAGTTAGTGTATAGTTTTCTTCATCCATCCGAAATTCTTGTCCGAAAGACGCTATTGCGTGACTTGAAGCATTACCTATACCGGTTGAAGAATTTTGTTCTTCATAACTTCAAGTTGGATCGTGATGTTTCTACTAGTATTTTCTGACAGACTGACGGTACTTCCCAATAAATCGATAAGCGCAGTAATTTTCTTGTTTTTCAAACATTATTTCGCTTACGTAGACTTTCTTGACTGGTAGTGGCCTATATTGTGTGCCGTAGGGTTGCTTGTTTCTCGTTTTGGACATCTCTTTCTCTCTCCGTGGGTGATTTACGGATCGTCATTTGGTTTTTCATGATTTCACTTCTTAACTGGGATTGAACTTCGTGATGTCGATTGCTAACTCATGGTCGCGGCTTAACTTTCCTGCATGGTCATCCTTCTTAAAATTTTCGTGGCGATTCAAATTGTCGAAATTTTTCTGGTATGAAACCTTGTTTGCCTAAATACTGACACTAACTGGCTTTGGTTGATGTTCTCTTAATGTCTTCGTACGCCTAAATTTTCCTGCTTCTCAATTCTGGCTGGAGAATTTATCATTTATTAAATTAATAGAAAAATGTTGTTTAGAAGTCTGAGTTGGAGCTCCGTTTATTGATCATAAAGATGATTGGTTTTCTTAATTCTTCAAAAGGGTTTCTGGAGTTTTATTTCGATATCAACAGTCGGAATATATTTACAGTTAAGTGATAAGTCATCAAGTGTGGCTTCACTATATTTGATGGTAATTGGTGAAACTTTGCAGAATTATTAAAAAAAAATTTAACAAGAGTTCTTTTTAGAAGTCTTCGTTGTTGTTTTAGCATTATCTGGTTCAAAGTCATTCTTGAAAATTTTTGGAAGGTAAAAAAGTCCTAAAAGATATGGAAACCCAGTATTTCTTTTGGAATAGTTAAGCATTGCACTTGACGTTTCGAATAGACTTAATATAAAAACTAGCTTTCATCCTTCACTTGGCTTTATATTTATGAAAGAGAATTTGAGATATATCTTCTTGCTATGAATTTGAATAAGTCAGATTCAAATGAACATTGTGTATTTTATTTTCTATTTTAATGCTTTCAATTCATGTGATCTTGATGATGGTATCAGCTAATAGCAAAGGGTTTCCTAGACCTGCTTTCTTTAAATTCTAGTTTTCATTGTTAAATCAATGGCTGGGAAACAACACTGTTACTCATTCTTCTTTTCGATTTCGTTTCAAAGGCGTAAAATTTCTTGTTTTTTTTTTTTTTTTTTTCCTTTGTCTATTAGCTCGTAGTAGTTTTTTTGTGAATTCTCATCCATATCCAATTATGCTTTAATGAGTTAAATTCATGGTTTGTGCTTTTACCAAATTGAAAAGAATCAGGTTTAGATCGTCATTGTGCAGAAAATAAACATACTTCCTGACGTTCTTTTAGCGAGAACGACATTTTTTGAGAATAATATCTGAATAGTTAAATGAATAAATTAAATTTGCAAATTTGCCGCGCACAATCATTATAAACAATAAATAATAGTAATTTTAAAAAACAATTATTATAATTGAACTTCATTTAATTAGGTTTACATACAAAATCTCTCTCTATATATATGTGTATGTATATATATATATATCTCTATATATATGCATATATATATATCAAAAAAATTCACTGACACAATAATGCTTAAATGCAGGGTATTTGAAATAAATTGAGAAACTAAGTATATATATATGAAATTTCTTCAGACTATTTACTATAAATTTGTTAAAGGACTTTTTTTTTAAAAGAATTATTTATCCATCATCATGGAATGCAACTGTCAAATTATTGCTCAGAACTAGCAGATCGTTCTTCAAAGAATATAAAAATTCAAACAGATAGATAATAACAAAAAAATTTCAGAGACATGCATTAAAGAATAACTAGAGAATTAAAATAAATAAATCATCTATTTTGAGAAATTCTGCTTGAGAATTTGGCGATTTTTGAACTAATCTTCCAAACCTATTTCTTTTAAGTAATAAGTTACCATTCATTTGAGACTCAGTAAGACAAAACTTAATAAAAACATCATGGTTAGGGTGAAACATTGAAATTCATGTATGAAAGTCGATGTTACGTTCTCTAGGAAAGATTAGATAATTGCTTGCATGCATTTTATTCATTTTCTCGTGTGAGATGAAACTATTTAGACCTATCTGACTCATTTCACACACACACACAATAATAAAAAGGACCTCCTAGGTTTGATTCAATATACCATTGAATATACATATTTATATATACACTTAGAAAATAATACGTTTAATTTACTTTTGCTTCCTGAATTAAATTTAAAACGACAAATCATAGTACTTCAGATTACTTGACGGATTTTCGAAAAAAAAAAATAAATATGTTTTACACTACCTTGAAATTTTTAGACGCAGCATCTGTAGATATGTCGATCTGCATAACATTTTCACACAATGCGCATGATGACGTTTTCACTTGAAGCTCCTTCAGGAGTCGACGATCTGTCAGGGAAAGAATAGAACACAATTTAAATTATCACAAATACAGAAAAGCACACTGTTAGTACACTCCGGAACAGTTTAGAGGATAAACACATGATGATCCACCGACACGATGACAATTGATATATGTTGATGGTTTCGTGTCGCAGAAAAACGATGTTGTTTTTTCTTGGTAGTTTGCATGTTTACTGGAAAATATTCAATATTGCCTTGTTGGAGGCAAACGTGACACGATCTATAGGCACTATTTGCTCTGGGGTGTCTAAGTACTTTAGCTGTATAAATATCCTTCCATTAATTTTTGTAGGCATTTAAGTCGACACTTATGAAATTTTATAGGAGCGAAAGTTGTTCATTCAAATCTACACTAGTTGGCTCTTACGCAAAGAGTATGATTTATCCAGGAATGAATTCATTACTGGTTATGATATGACTTCATACCAATTCAGTGATGAGGCTTGAAGTTGTTTACTTCGTTTAAGGAGAAATTGAGGAAAAATATCTACCAAACTACAAAATACAGGTTGATTCTGTTAAGAGGACAATTTTTCTGAGAAAGGTAGATATCTATCCAGTATAATCCCTTATCTGCGACGGGCTTTGAAACGCGCTGGCGTCAGGTTGGCTATCAGAGAAACGGAGGAAAAAAAAGAAGATGAGAAGAAAGGAAGTAGAACTAAACGTTTTCTCAGTTTATTTAAAGATAGGGGAAGCTGCGTGAGCTATCACATGAATTGATTCTTGATTGTCATCTATCAAGTAACTGAGAACTGTTTTACATTACAATTGAAAATACAAATTAATACTTTGATAATTAGCTAGAAAATCATATATATATATCTGTATATATATATATATATATATATATATATATGTATATATATCTACAAAGTATTATTTCTTTTTTTTCTGTGTGGAGTACCGTAGAAGGGAAAATCAATATAACTCGGAGGATAACGATAAATGACGATTTATTCATAAGTTTTAAGTACGACACACCAATTGCACAATATGGACCCAATAACAGACACTTTTAACGCAATTCAATGGCACAGATACAGCAACAAAACACATTAAGAGCACAATCACGGTTGTGCAGAAACGTTAAAATACAGCTTATCCTTCTTCTTTCGGTGCTGCAGTAATATTATCCTTTAAGGCAGGTTCCGACGATTCCCAGCAGACACACGTTGGTTCTTGTTCACATGCGTTGCTCCGATTAAGTCATTCTCGATCGATCTCCTGAATTCAAGAATCTCCCAAAGCAAACTCGTAACAATTCTAAATTCAAGCCGAATCTCAGCAAATTCCGCTCAGCTACGATTACGATCGAGTCTACAAATCGTTCGTGAACAAACTGGCGTTCATGCACAGACCTATAACAAAATAAACTCATAGACTAACTCCCGACTGAATCTCTGGTGTGTTTGTACCTTTTCCGGCGAGCGTGACGTACATAAAATTTCATAGAAAAATTCGCCGCTTTCTTCTTGTTCGATTTTTCGCTTAGCTTCCTGTGGCTTCGATGCTGTACGTACTTCATTTTCTCTTCAAGTCGCCTAATCCGTGCCAAGATGATGAGGTCAGCTTCCTTAAATTATTTTAGTTGAGCATCTCTCTATAATCCTTTTTCGATATAAAGAGGGGTGTTGCGAGAAGCATCGACTCATTCGTGATAATATATAAATACATATATATATATATATATATATATATATATATATATATATACTATATATATATATATATATTTCTGCCTGCTCTTTCTTTCTATATATATATATATGTTCATGACATCAACTAAAACATGTTGAACTTATGTCACATCTTCCACTTATCGGTTTTAATATTCATTAAAACACCTGTTGGGCAGTTTTATTTGTGGCCTTGGTAGCCTTATAGTCCTTGATCATCGAGGTTCACTACAAACTCTTTTTTTCCGGAGTGTAAGAAGTTCAAGGTATTATGATGCTACTAAAGATCTGACATGTGAGAGCTGATCCCATTAAATCTATCAGCACCTCCATTGATATGGTGCGAGGTTTGGAGAAGAGTTGCTAGCTCAGAGGTGACACTCTCGGCACTTGATCGAGGTTCAAAATTGAGTGGGTAGCTGTCTTCAATGGCCTTCAGCACTGCTTCTAAGAACGTTCATAAAATAATCAATCTGAAAATTTACACTAGATAATTATAACATTTCTACAACGTGTTGTGTAACCCACTTGAAACATGTAACACACTGAATTAAAATGAAATTGACGGTATGGAATGTGCAGAGAACCGCAATTATCGACTTAAGGAATCTCATGATGACTAGTGTTAAAATGGGAGGCTACTTCAGGGTGGAAATAAGAGATGATAATAAGATTTTTACTATTTGCATGTTTATCCTTTTAATATATTTACGTTTTCAGGCTTTAAATATGAAGAAGTGTTACTTCATGGGCCCGCTAAAACAAATAAATTAAATTCTTAAAAGTAATTATTTTTTTAAATAAGCTGCTTTTGGGTGTCATTACTCAAGAAGTGTATCTGCGAGTTTGATTATACCTCATAAGATTCTCTCACACAATTATTACTTCAATTACTTTTGATTCATGGTTTTAATAATAAAAATTTATTCCTTTCACAAGATCTCTGTTCACACATAAAGACAGGTTTGTTTTTTTATTTTTTTTAAAAGGACCTAATCAGATGTGAGCATGAACTTCTAAATAAAATATCTTTTGCTTCTTCAATGTGGTAAAGTATATTCCGTACAATAACAAAATAACTAAAAAAAATTCTTCATAATTATCCTTAGTGATATCATATCTTTTCTCAGTATAAATAAGACTGCAATTAAAAGCGAAGACCAGAAACTCAATGGAAGGTTATTTTTTCAAAACAAAACTCTCACCTAATATTATACAGACATAGCAGAAAAAGGTGTAAAGTTTAAATACGACTATATATATAAAATTCAAATAAATGGTAGATTTAAAAATAAATACTAAGAGAAAACACATTAAAAAAGCAATTTATTCTCTCTTATGTTGTGGAAATATTTCCCGATCTTTGGCTTTAATTTGAATAAAATTAACATGTTATTCATTTTGTTTAGAACTTTAAAAGCCTTTTTTTATCTACTGTGTTTCATTATTCCTTTAAGAAATTAGATAAACTGTTAAAACTAATTTTTTTGGATGGACTGCTATTGATAATAGGTTTCAAAAAATTATTTAAAACAAAAAAATACATACTTTAAATAGAATAAGGGTTTTATATAAAAAAAAAAAACATTAAAGGAAATAATTTTAGTGTTAACTTTTAGAGCTTTCCCTTCTCAATATTGTTAATATATTATTTAATATCTGATTGAAAAAAATCATACAAGCAAATTAAGTAAGAAAATAAACGGCTTTACCTATCATTGCATACAACACAAACCCTCAAATTATTTATTGTTCATTCTTCGGACTCAGCAGATTGGACCTTTACATCTCGATTCAATTCCGTTCATCAATTCACGAATGCCTTTTTTGCAATTTAAAATTGCTTTCGTCTACTTTCTGTGTCATGGCTTGCATTTGTATATGAAACTAGGAGGAATATCAAAGAAATGAATATCTTAGAGCTTTTGCGTGCAGTCTCTTTATCATCAAAAACATACAATAAAATTGCTCTGCGATTAATGCATGAAAAAGATTCATTGGTATATATATATATATATATATATACATCACAATGATAGTAATGTGTGTGTGATGACTATTGTGTGTATTGTGTGTGTGTGTGTGTGTGTGTGTGTGTGTGTGTGTATTGTGTGTGTGTGTGTGTGTGTGTGTGTGTGTGTGTATTATTGATGATGACATTGACTATTATTATTGATATTGTGTGTGTATTATTTTAAAATGAAATACATTTTCAGGGAGTTGCAGCAAAAATACAAAATCATTGATATTATTTAAAAAAATTATTTTCATAAAAATACTTACATGTCACTTATATCAAAGGATACCTTATAAAGCTATTTTCACAATTCAAATTTTCAAGTTGAATTCAAAAATAACCTATTATATTAATTTCAAAATAATAATTTATTTAAAACAGTTCACTAATGCTCTAAACCATCTAATGTTATAACCATTTACCGCCTTATTTTGACTGATTCAATTTAATGTTTGGAAGGATTTATATATATATATATATATATATATATATATATATACTCCATATATATATATATATATATGACAAAGAAAAAGCATTACTAAGAAGAATTTGCCGAGTCTAATAAAATTTCGTATGCAGACATTTGGGCCAATGAATAAATTAGTCCAAATTTTGGTGTCAGTGAATAAATTGCGGAAGCTACGGTGAAATTTGGAACTGCGCTCTCAGCAGGTGTATAAAGCGATTCTCAATCCGGATGATTGATTTTTCTCTTGCGATTTGGTTACCTTTCAACGACTGAAAAGATGCTTTTGCCGCAGGATTCGAGCTCATTAGAATCAACTGTCCAGAGTTTGGAAGAGGCAAACATCATTGAAAGAGAAGGTTGGGTAGAAATGGAGGAGAATCGCTAGCTATATGGGTCGAAATGATGCGACGATTAGAAGATGGTAGCAAAAGAATGAAATGGACAGCAAATATTAACGTCATGATCGACTTAGAGGCCACAGCAGATCTGGAGGACAGAGGATTGTCAGATCAGCTGTCACGAGGGCCACGATTCATCGTTATCAATCATCAACGTGTTACCCCTACACGAGAGTGTACACCGCTGATACATTCACAGACGACTGATAGAGGCAGAAATCTGCGCTCGGACCGACCGCTACTCCTGCCACTCACGAATACGCTGTCGAGCATTCCGGTACGCTGAAGCTGTCGAGCACACGCTGTCCGGAAGCATTACGTTGGTAGCGGCTCGATCGGTTGGAATAGTGCTGACTGGACGTGTTTAGCGAAGAATCCTCTTCCAACTGTGTCTGACGAACATCGCAGAACGTGTCTAAGACACCCATTGCAGCGATGCCGATCCTGCGTTTGTTCACTATCGCACGCCACAAGATCAATTAGGTTATAATCTGGGTGCCATTTTTTTAATAGCTTGACGCTTTGGAGCTCATTAGAATTTTACTTGCAGCACAGCGGTACTTGGACTACTTTCTGAGACCTGTTTTGCTGCCGTTCCTTTTGCAGTATTCTGGCCTTATTTTTTCAACAGATATGCCAGACCATACGGCACATGTTGCTATGAGATTGTCTTGTAAGCAATTCCTTGGCTATAGCAGATCTCTCAATCGAGCATGTCTGGGATGGGAAGGCGACTTTCCTCTACCAGAGAGAATGTTGATGACCCTAACAACAATTGGGTGGCAAGCTCTGCAGTGATATAAGGAGCTTTATTACTCTATTCTACGTCGTGGCAGATTACAAACAGGCTAGAGGTGGATCAACACCTTGTGAGTTTACTTTGTAACTATTTAACTCTGAAATTAATCATTATATTGTTTTGAAATTTTAATCATTTCTATTCTGTACATAATTTTCCTCACTAATTTTTGTCTCCATCGGACAACTCCTTCTCGCTGCGTCGTTTTTTTTTTTTTTGTTATAGAATATATATATATATATATATATATATATATATATATATATATATATATATATATATATATATATATATATATAGGTAATGATAACTTGCGTGTGTAAACATCAAAAGAAACATTTGTGTCGTTTTGAAATTATTTTCTATAACTAGTTTCCCTTACATAAAAAATTAATTCAACCATATTTAATAAAGCTTCTAAAATTAAATCTTTCAAAACAAAATGAATTAAGGAAAAAAAATGTGAAAACAAGTTTAGCTTCAAATTTCGAAAATTCTGTTATTAGTCCAAAAAACTTCAAAATATACCTGAATCTTCTGAGAAATAGTTTTGGATCTGCAGTTAAATATTAGTAAACGTGTTTTCGAACTTTTTATTTATTTAATTCATTTGACCAACATTTTGAAAAAGGAATATAACATAGAATTGTTTTTTTTTTCTTAAAGCATTCTCGTCATTGTGATTCCTTAAAATAATATACTGATATCTTTCGAAGTAAAAGTTCAAATGTTGAAAAAAGTGCAATGTGTTATTGTGAGAGTGGTGTAGTACCAAAGCTATAGTTGCGATGGTTTTGCGTCTCGAAGAGAGGTTTTCAAAAGTTCGTTTGAAATTTTTTTACCAATTGATTGTTAAAATAACCGATAAGCTATTTAAGGTAGCTGAGCCTAAGTACAGTGCACTTGTATGTCTCAATGTTTATTTGGTTTATTCTTCATGGAGTTTTTTACGAGTTTGTTATTTTTATTTATTTGTTTGTTGTTTCACAAATTTACTGTTCTGTTTAAAATGAGTCATCAAAAGTATTCTTTAAAAAAAGTAAATTTATGTTTTAGTGACGTGACTTGCATTTTTGGTAATTTACCTTTCATCAAAACTGTCTAGGTATACACCACCGTAAAACTAAGATAAAATTACTGTTATTAAATTTGATCTAACGTACTAAGACATGAGCTAAAATAAGTCGAGTAATGGAAGAGTTATGTTCCAATCATGTTACCAAAGATGATGCATGAATATGCCAAGAGTTATCTTGCACATCAGACTGAGACTGCATACATCATAAATAGCCACTTTTATGCAAGTTCTGGGAAATAACTATCTAGGTTCATTAATACTATTTCGATCAAAGGAAGCAGTCAATTAAATTCTGCTGTAACCTTCCAGTAAGCCTTCACTTATTTCCGGAACAGAAATTGTACCTCAAAACATCTTTATCGTAAAACCTAGACCACCAGTGAAATACAAATAGACCCATTAAGAATCTTATGCCTTATGTTATTCGAACTACTAAGCCACAAATGATATTATTTCCATAAATGTTTCAATTCTAATTTAAACAACCTCAATTTCCAATGTACTCGTCTTTGTACAGGTATTAACAAACCCCAAAAGGCAATGTTTTCCATTGACTTTAGTCAGTCAATTGTTCAATTGACTGATTCAAAAAATCTTTATATCATCGGACATTTATAAATTGAGTAGTTCCACAATTGTCAGTACTGGAAATTTAAGCAATTTTTCTCAAATGGGAAGAACATAATTATCTAACGAGAATCTCTTTAGATTACTTGTAATCATCTATCACAGTTAAATGGTATAATTATTTACAGCTTTGGTGGAAAAGTGTTATTCTATCATTAGTAGATATTTTCTATTATTTAATTATCATATATTTAGGGGAAAAAAATTCCATTTTTTTAAAAAGTATTCATTTTGATTTTTCATTACAATTATTCATTTACATTTTACTTGTTTTATTATCTTTTCTATTATGGTCAAACGCATATTATTTTTATTCACTCATTTATGTTTATCTGTTTTCATATCTAGCTCTTTTTCAATTTTTAGTTTTAAAAAAATATATTTTTAGCTTTATAAATTTTGGATAGTATCCCTTTATCTAAAGAGTTTCTCAACCCATTTCTATGTAATTCTGTTGTACAGATTAGGAGGAAGCTAGATAGAAACAAATTTTTTTATTAATTTTTGATTCAATTATTTTCCATTGACGTTTATTTGATGAACATCATATGAGGCATTTCTCTTTTTTTACGACTGATAATTTGAGTACTGGCGCAGCACATATGGCCTTAGGAATCCCTCCCATTTCAGTCTAAAATTATACAGTTGGTTTATCTACATTGCTCTAAATAATTATTCCGTTTCTGCATCGGTGAAAATTATTTAAAGATTATTAAAAGTTTGGTCCTCGCATTAAAAAACAATTCGGATCGCTTGGCATACAGCAGGTTAGTTGTTCATCCTTAAAATATTTTATGCTTGCTAGCTGGAATGTTAATTTTAAAACCACCCGTGTGAAATATGTGTAATCAACTGATAGTAAAAAATGGATTGTTTATATATGAAGCATGCAACTCATAGTAAAATCTTCAGTTAAACGAATACATGAACCCTTCTACATTGTAAAATGAAAAACATATAGACTATTATTTTTTTTAAAGAAGAGAAATTTGAGAAAAAAAATCTTTTGATAAACCAAATTGGTGAAACGTCGATTATTTAAAGATCAAGAATCAAGTGTCTGTAAGCAATGGAAAGGAATAGTACGATTTAATAATCCTTCTATAAATTGACAATTATGCTTCAATCAATTGAAATATTAATGAAATAATCCTTTTCTTTCCTACCTCTCTTTTCGTCAAAAAAGTATTTATAATGGAGCACTGGCTTCGGAAAAGTTGTTGATCAGTTCGTGTCGCCATCATAAATAATTTATCCATTTTAAACTTAAAACATAATTTTAAAATTAGTTTTAACACTTCATTTAGTCTCGTGATGTAAAATCTATAGATAAAACTTGGTTTTATGAACATGAAACATCACCCGGGTAACAAATTATTCTGGCGAAATCTTATTATATACACAAGTAACAATTTTTTAGTTTACAGAACTTCTTATACACATCCGTTAGCCTCGCAAGAGACTAACGCGAGGTCAAAAAATAATAACACATTAACTGATAAGATAAAATACCTTGCATCTGTCGTTGTAATTTGATGCACGATTTGGCAATACTTACAATATTTTTTCTTCTCTCTGGACGTAAAAGATCCTCAAATCTAATTCTTTTCTAATTTTATGGTGTGTATTCTTATTTTCCTGCATTATATTACTAGATTTGTTTCGGTGTCTGTTGTCATGTTATTTACTGCATTTAAAAGATTATTGAGAGAACATGAATGCCTTGCACTTGATTAGAATGTGAGATAATAATTATTTGCTCTAGAAGATTTATAAGAAATATTGAAATGACCTGCCTGCTTATATATAGTTCTATTAGAATACATATCATTCTTTTATGGCATTATTATGTTCATGTTATTACTCAATTGGTATAATAATTTTTGTTTAACGTTTTTATGGCATGTTCCAATTTCTTATTTGTAGCGTTTTGTAAACTCTCTAACAAGAACACTCACTTTGTTAAAGAAAATTATTACAGTTTTTAGAATTTAATATATTATTTAAAATGCAATTCAAGAGATACTATGATTAACT
>BMAW01058117.1:0-17818 GCA_019974015.1 Nephila pilipes | reverse complement strand
CATTTATTGGTTCCTCTTGAAAAGGAAGACTGAAATTGAAAAATGTGTTCTTTTTGAAAGAATTTATTTTCGATGTTTATATTACTTGTTTAAAATGTACGTATTTCAGTCGGCTCGAGTTCTATTGTGAATGTTGCTCTATTTTTAGAGCCTTCGTTATATATTTTGGTGCAGAAGAAAACGGAAAGTGCCATCTATTGTACGAGATTTCTCCCCTTTATACTACTTGTCGTAGTAGTAATAATAAGCGAAGTATCGTACACAAATGTAAAGCATTAAAGTATCGTTCGAATCTCGGCACAAACGAAAATGAAAACTTTTAAATTTTTTGAATCGTATTCTTTATCGGATAAGATATCTCATATGAATTACATTCAATTTAAGCACTTTCTGATATTGTAAATGAAAAAAACTTCTTTTAAGATTCTTTCTTCTTTGGAAAAAGTATTTAATTTAAAAATAGTTGTATGTAGTATTTATAAGAGATTCAGAGGGAATCTTTGTTCGTATCATAAATAAATAAAAATTGTCAAAAGTTGTAAAATTTATAAAGCATCATTTATATTTATGAGTATTCCATTGCTTCTATTACTTTTAAATATTGTTTGTAATATAAATAATTGTCATTAATCATAATTTATACGAATTTAGCTTCAAATAATGGTACATCGTTCTTCAGAAGAATCTAGCTATTTTACTGTACGTATTTAGGAGAGAGATAGAGAGAGAGAGGAGAGAGAGAGAAACATTGTGTGTGTGAGCAAACTTTCATAAACTCCTGACATGTTACGACGCACATTATTTCACCATCAGTTTATCATATCTTCTATCCTGATAATAGACCACATTCTAAATTGTTCCTTGTTTAGAAGATTTTGATTTAAAAATAAATTTATATTCAATCCTCATATTAAATTATTAGTCATAGCAATGCTTTCAAATATCATTCATATTTCAACGGCATGCCCTTCATGAGATACAGATTGCTCACAAATACCATTCATGAGATATCCCCTCAGTGAAAATCATTCAGTAAATACAAATAGCATATACAGAGACCAATGGGTATGCTTAAGCGATATCAAAACTTATCATTACATTGTTCATTTCTTGTAAGGAATTTTTTTGTTGTACAATCATATAATCTGATATTCACATTTCCAAATGCACACGTAATAGAAATTATATTTAATCATTGCTATTGTATCTAAATATTGGTTGATGGAAAATTATTAACTAATATGTAAGACATGTATGAAGGTATATAGTGGAAATGCAGGTAACTTACATTTGAATAAATTTAGGCTTAACAGATTTACAGAACATGCGATAAATTAATAAGTTCCGAGATTAATTCAAGCTTTAAGTTTCGTATGTGGGCTTTGTAACATGTAGACTTAATTTCCAATTAAATCTTATCTATTATATCTTTCATCATGAAGAACAATTCTAGTTTTAAACCGAAATTTATCCAAAAACATCATTTTAATATCAATAAAATACATAAAAATTAAAAATTATTTTGCACAATTAATAGTACCGTATACTGTAGAGAACATCTCCGTTGGGGTAGATGCGAAGGAGAACGTTGGGCATGATGATGTTGTGAAAATGACCCTCCTTTTCGTTCGAGAAAAACAAATCTGGCTTCCATATCTTGTCCGGATCCGTTAGGGTTAAGTAACGGACCTGGCCATTTTGGTCGTCAAACTGCATTCGCTCGTCTCTCCACTGTTCACGAAGGGTCATCTGAACACTGTACTCCTGCAGAAAAACAATAACAATGTTATTCATTTATGTTCATCATTTAATCTTGTAAAAGTAGAAGACATGCAAAGATTTTGTTTAATGATACTATATGTGCTCCTGTAAAAAGGATAAACTGAGAACAACAAATTTGTTTATTCATCTGCATTGTGTACTTTCCTTCAATTCTGCCATCGATTTACGTTGAAGAGCCTGTATCAAATTCGGAACACCTTTTCAAGCAGAAGAATGTATAAATTTGCATATAAATTCGTAACGTTTCACCACAAACAAGGAGGCATTGCACAGTTTAAATAATTCGAGATAAAAACCAACGTTTTTAAAAACAACGTTTTTATATGGAGGCAAAGTTTATTAAAGAAAATTATTGAAATATTAGTCAAAACTGGTTGAAAATATCTAAATATTGCATTTTTAGGCAAGTAAGAACGGTTCCCAAAATTTCAGAGCTCTAGCTTGATGGGAAGTTGGTTAAATTATTGATGGAAAATTTGATGGTACACTGACACACACACAGACAGACACACACCAAGGGAAATGCATAAAAACGTTAAAACTAACTAAAATTAATTAATTCATCCGGTAAATTAAATAGTTGGAATGCAGTTTAACCCAACCACCTTTGGCGACAAGAATTATTTGGCGGTATTTTGCCAAATGTGGCTACCCTGGTCCGTTTTACAGACTTAATGTTCAGCCCAAAAAAATCGCCAAGTTTGGTGCCAGTTTTTGAAATTACGCCAAGTGGTTGACCAAAACTGCATTATTAAAGAAAATAATAGTTAAAACTTGTCGCAAATGTCTAAATATTGCATTGTTAGGTGAGTAAGAACGATTCCCAAAGTTTCAGAGCTCTTGTTTGGTGGGAAGTTGGTTAAATTAACAATCGAAAATTTGATGACACACACACCAAGTAAAATGCATAAAAACGTTTTAATAAATACAAAGAAATTACCGAGATATCTGGATAAAATTTATTCTGTTTATTGACCGGTCCTTACGTACATAATATTGTAAATTACAGCTATTAATGTCGATTTGTTCGGTCTCAAGATGTATTTTGAAGTTACCAATAGTATGGAGAAGATAAGAGTTCAATCTGATCAGTTCTACAATGTTGGTCTTCGAATGCCGAGAAAGACCGGGAGAAATGTATACTTCTGTATAGGACAATATGGATAAAGATAAAAATCATTTAAATATCATTCATTCAGTAATCATTTAAGTCTTACGATACGCGGGACGATAATTAAAACTTTACAACACTGTAGATTACTTGAATTTCCGGGTTTTTAACCAAACAAATCAACATTATTATCTGTAATTTACTGTAACATGCAGAATTAATTTTATCCATATACTTCGGTTATTTCTTAGAAATAATTAAAACTTGGTACCACCTCGTACATCCATTTTCTTATACAATGTCTCTCATATTTTGAAATTTGATATGAATATCAAAATTTTCTTTGAATAAATAAAGAGAAAAATTGATAAATTGATTAAGGATTACTGTATACGAAACAAAATATGGAACACATTGGATACCAGAAAAAAAAGAATTGACTCCGAAAGAAATGAAAAGTGTAATAAAATATTCTGTACTCTCTCTCTTTCTCGTGCAAGTACAGAATATTTTTCCTGTAAGACAGTGGAATGAATATACGATATTAATTTTGGGCTCTTGTTTTTTTTTTTAGTCTATAAATTGTTTCAAAGTTTAACATTGGGTGAAGACAGTCTTAAAAACAAATTACACAATGAGTTTGCTTATTCATCAGCTTGCTGTATTTCTGCTGATAGATAAATTCGTCTACATCAGTGGTTCTAAAAGGGGTCGGTACCACTCACCAGAGGGCGGTGAAGATATCTAAGGGGGCGTGTTTGGTCCAAGGCTAATTTAGAAGGCGTTGAGGTCCAACTGCATTATTCAACAAGTAGTTGTAAATATCTACTAAGCAAGGGAAGCCCGTATTAAAAGTAGATATCGATGGTCATTATAGCTTTATTCACATTACCGCTTTTGAACGAGCCGAGTACGTGAAAGAGTCGAAGCATACACAGAGCACAACAGTGTGTGTGCGTTTGTTCTGGTTCGATCAACAAAACACATAATTAAAAATTTAAGCAGATTACGACAAGATTAAAGCTTTCTACGGACGCACTAATATGAATTTCCGAGTGTAATGTCAATCCTGTGAAGTTTCTTCCTCTTCTTCTCAAATTTAGATTATTGCTTTCAATTCTTGGAAGAATAAAAAAAGTGGAGTATTTCGATGTTATTACTTTATTATTTTTTTTTTTTTGATTTTCGAAAGTATTTTTAAGTATTTACTAAGGATATGAAAACTCTCAACTATATTATTGATTTCAAGAATGAGAGTCAATGCTTTTTTTCTGAAAAGGGGATGGTGAGTAATTGTTTTTTTTCGGGAAGGAGGTTGTGAGTTACTGTTTTTCGAAAAGAGAGGGGTAGGTCAAAATGGGTAAGGAACTATGATCTCCACCGCAGGCTCCAAACTCTTTTTATTCTATGCCCTTGCTCAAAAAGAAATCACTGCTCTCTTTTAGGGAAACACTCCTCAATGTCGTTTTTCCCGAAAAAGACCACAATGACTTCCAATTTTGAAATCAATGACATGTTTGTTATTTTTCAAAGATTTAATACAATTTAAAAAATTCTCCCAAAAAAAAAAAAAAAACACGCCAGTAATCACCCAGAAAATTCACTTTTTAACTCTTTAGAATACATTTAATTCCACGCAATTGAAATAAATAATTTAGTTTTGAGAAGAAAAGTAGGAAATTCCATAGGATTGACATAATGCTCGGAAATTATGACAGCCTGTCGGTGAGAATCTGACTCTTGTCATAATCTGTGCAAACTTGAAAAAAACCATACACTTTCTTGATCGAGCTAGTACATACAGATACTCGAAAAACCATGAGGTGCACTTTTTATGCCCGCTCACGTCCCAGTCAAAAAGATTTATCTACAAATTATCAACATTAACATATCTACAATGTACCTATATCTACTTTAATTCGGACTTCTATTGATTAAAATATTTAGAACTATTTATTGAATAATTCATTCGACGAATTGTAGTATTTTTTTTAATCAAACAACAAACAACGTCCCTGTGTACCACTAAGTATCACACAGGGCTTGCAGAAGTAATTATAAAACAGTATATTACAGTAAACAAAAAAACTCATGTGACTAAACAATGTACAAGCAAAAATTAAGAAGGATTATAAATATCTTCCAATATATTTGATAAAACGAACAAAAGAACTTTTACTAGAAATTAAATTACTAAGAATTAGAGGCCAGTTAATGTTTAATTTTTTCAAAGCTAATTTAAGCATATTTCTCCGTGAGACAAATTTTGAACATAGAACGTGCTCAATGTCCTCATCCCCTCCCGCATCGCAGTTGCAAACTGTATTTGAACTTAAATCGAATCTATTCAGATATTTTTTAAAGTTACCGTGACCTGTAAGAAATTGCGTAATTTTAAAGCTAGTGAAGACGTGACGTCAAGACATTCTTATATTGACGTCTGGAAAAAGTCTTTGCGCTGTACAGTCTATATTGAGAGCCAATGATTCTACTTAATGAGACAAGGTGAAAGGAATGCACTAATTCATAGTCACCAGATACTTATTTTCAATTGAATAAATTGCAATATTCACCCCTCTTCATATTGTTATTTTTGCGTTTCTTCGCTTTTGTGTATAAATTGTAACTAAAATGAATTTTAATTTCATTAAATTTTTTAAATTAATTTATTCTATTGAGCAATGTGTTCTAAACAACGAACTATTTGGAACGGAAGAGTTGATAAAATAGCGTCTTTTTTGAGTTAGCACTTCACTCAAGTATCATTGTTCTTATTTGATCATAGTAACTCAAATTAGACAAACTTTTTTAAGAAAATAAAGAATGAAATTTTGTTCTCAAAATCAATTGAATTAACTATCCCTGAAAAAGTTTTACGAGAATACAATATTAAAAATGAATTAATAGTGAACACTTGTATAGTTTTACACTGAGTGGATTTATTTTCAGATAGTGAAAATATACATGATAAAAAGGTAGATAGTAAAATATTCAATGCATATTAATTTGCAGAAATAAGTTGAATTTAAAAAGTTGAGTATGAAATCTGTCATGAGAATGTATATTTAATTCTAAAATAATGCAGCTAAAAAGAACGGTTTAATTAAATAAAAAAATCTACTTATGAATTTAACTGTAAGAATTCCATTCAAAACGTTTTAAAAATTCCTTTACAGAAACTATATATCTTAATAAGTTCACTGTCTTCTTTTATTTATTTTAAGAGGTTTTAAACAAAAAGATGAGACAGACAAACATGATGTATCCTTATGAATATAAAAACCAGAGCTTTGCTCAAATATATATTCTACAAATCTTCTAAGACCTTTTATATAATTCAAAATGTGTGAGACATGGAACAGACTGTGTATTACAAAAAAGAGCTTTCTCCAGGCATTTTGTTATATGGCTTATATTGAACAAAAGGTCTTCGAGACAAGTAGTTAACAACAGTATTCATTTTATATTTGAAAGCATAAATTATTCAAAATGAAAGATAACACTACACATTTTATTCAGACAAAAGGAACTCTAAACTTACGTCAGTGTAGGTTTAATTTTGATATTTATGAGGTGTAAAAAAGAGATAGTTATACCAGAGAACAATTGTAACAAAATTAAAGAATTGTCAGCTATGAAAACCTTTTGTATTAACTGAAGAGTTTTCCATATTGAGAATATTTAACACCAAACAGTAGTATTTCTTTCTTCTTTCATTTATAAGCTTGATAAGTAAACCACAGTCAACAGAAGGGAGAGTCGAGTCGAATTATAGTGATATCAATTATTTTTATTCACTTTCCTGAATATTTAAGTTCAATAGCTAATGATACTTTCTCTGCAGTTACAGTGCCTATTTGATTGCTTATTAGCGTTGCACAGAGAAGCAACACGAGCAGAATGCCCAAAGGAAACGAACTCATTCAATATGTTTAGAGCTACAAATTGAACCCCTAGGAGACAATCACCCCCACACTCAGCACTTATTGGGAAAGAGAAAATGTTTTTTACAACAATAAAGGTGAATATATAATAGTACCTATGTTGGACCAAAGTACGAAAAATAACACATAATTCCAAAATTCAAATAAAGAAAAAAAAGTGACAGTATGTTTACAGAGTGGTACGTCATAGCACTAATATTGACATTTTTTCATTTCCCCCTACTTTCTTTTCCTTTGGAATACAAACCAATCTGCATTCCATTGACTTCACGATTTCCTGCTTATAACGGATGTAGTCTCAATGACTCACACCCGCAATCAGACTATCAGCAACGATCAGCCGAAATTTTGGTACAAATAATGCAAAAACGAGCAACGAGCTATAATGCAAAACGAGTAAAGAACGAGCCGAATTGTGAAAAGACAAGTAACTCCGCATTGTCTATCTAGAGGTTTCTAGCCATGAACAGTACAAGTACAGTTTCAAGCCAAGAACAGATGGTCCCAATGTTAGACCATTCCTATTATTCGCCAGATCTTGAGCCATGCGACTTCTGTTTTCTAAAGTGAATCTGCATCAAAAGGAACAAGATCTGAGTTCCGTTAAAGCAGTGAAAGAGAAAGCGGCACGCGTCCTGAAGGATCTGGCAATAGAAGACTTCCATCACTGTTTCGAACAATGGAAGACTCGCGCATAGCTTTGTAAGGATGAGGAAGGGTATATATTAAAGGTGATAATAAGTAAATGTGTATGAATACAAAATAAAATTTTTGCAGCGGTGGTCTTGTTATTTAATAGCCACATTTTGTATATCGGTTATGGCGTGAGTGAAATTAATTACACCATTTTAATTGCCTCTACAACAGATTTTCAATCTAAAAAAAAAACACCAGCCAACTCGTCAGGTGAATTCAAGGTTAAGTTCGTTATGCAATCGGAGAAAGCTTCCTCGATTGCAATTAGTAATGAATGTTTGCGTTTTCTGCATCCAATTTTTCTCTACATGCTTTATACTCGTAATTCGACTCCTAAACTCATCGATATATTCATTTTGAATGAAATTATCCTTTAATGAATGCTTTTCAGATTGCATTTTTTATATATAAACTAACTTATATTATTATTGGAGCAATTTCAATCAGAAACTGATTTTACAGCTTGATCTCTAAGCTCGAGCGAATATACTCTTAGATTGAGTAAGCCTTTCAAGGAGACATTAGATAATGCTTGAGTGCAAATAGTTATAAACGCTATAACATAATGATGGTAGTTATCCAAACGAATAAATTATATCCAATATAACATGGATTATTAATAGAGCCTTTTTCAATCAGAAACTGATTTTAAATCTCGATTTCTAAGTTCAGGTGAATATATTCTCAGTCTGTGTATGTCTTTCAGCGATGCATCAAATAATGCTTGAGTGCTAATAGCTCTAACCGCTACGGCATAGTGATGGTAGTTAAACATTACTCTGGAGTCTAAAATTATGAATAATTAAAGATATCTCGGATATCGGTTACATTTTGCTGAACTTTGCGTTATCAGATTGTTTGATTACCATTTACAATCCCTTCACAAAGGAGAAATCCTTAACCCTTCACAAACTGAGAACTGTTTTACAGCCTATGATTTCATTGAATGCATCATCATGCAAGGTACACAGTCTCCTGAAATCCATTTACAATGACCTTCTCCACCGCCTTCCTTTCACACATTTCAATCATGCGATTAATAAACCCCCGGAATCTTTCCCATTAAGTGAGTAATTGACATTCCAGTTATTTGCTCGAATGCAGTAGGTATGCTTACAAAAGCATTTCAAAACTCATTAAATGCGAAATTAATGGGCGGGAGATTCTGTGTGCCAAAGGCAATGAGATTGTATGGGGGACAATGTTGACTAATTCCTTCTAACTTATCATTCTTTATTTGATTTAATTAAAATCATATTGGTCTGGATTATGAACGTAATTGCTTCTCTTACTGATATTAATTCTGGGATTTTTTCCTCCCTCTAGAGTGTAGTAGAGAGTACTGGTAGATTTGTGTTATTTCTGTTCTTGTTCATCTAGAATGAGATTACATCACACAGGAAAAATATTTTCAGTTAAAATAAAGTTTTAAAATCTTTCCATTTGTATTATTTTTACTTGAAAAGTAAATCTCCAAAGCCAATTTTCACTTTAAATTACTCAGTTCATTTGACTAATAAAACATATTCCAGATCATACAGGTTTTATATTTTTCGCTTTAAATTTTTGTGAACAGCAGTGTCTGTTCATGCTTGCAACAAGTAAACTATTATTAATTAATCGTTTGACCAATGAAATAAAATCAACAATTCTTATTAATTCCTTTAATTTAACTTCACGTGTGAGATACAAACATATGAAAAGTTTTATCGAAAATGTTAAATAACGTTAAAATTTTGAGTTAGTTTGTTTGTAAACAAGTATTCTAAATATTCTCATATATAAACAAAATACAAATTGCTAATATTTGAAGATAATATGGTAGAGAATGTATTCGAGGCAACAAATACTCGTTTGTATTTAAATTGAAAATATTGATGCCATAGAACGATCTCTTGCACAAATTTCTTCACACATACACTGTCATTATAAAATTCCTCTAAGAATTATGTCTTTATGAAAACCAGTGAAATATTTTAACAAATACTATTCACTTTATACAGACTATCTTTTATTTCTATTTGACCATATTCAATGGGATACTTTTCTCCTTCATCGTATTTTATCGAACAAAATATCCGAAAATTGTGAAAATAAGCTTACAATCCGAGGTGGAATTATATGAATAATATTTTCATTCATCTCTTACATCTGAATTTTCAAAATCCCATGAGATATGAAAGAATTAATTTTCAATTTTTACTGAGGATCTAGTGAGAAAAATTCCATGTTTCACGTACTTAACTTCAGTATCATCTCAATTTAGTTTCGTTTAACTAAGGACTTATTAGAAATTCAAATTTTTGTAAAAGATTCAACTTATTACTCAGAACTCTTATCCGTAAATGCGACGAAATATCATTTTTCAAACGTATATATTGAATATATAAATATGACTTGGCTAACTTTTAATAGATGGTGTTACTAGTACTACTTGCCTGCGAATAAAACAGGAAAGATGTATTTGGAAGGTTTGACAACAACCTTTAAAATAAGTGTGTGTGATCTCTGGTCAACAGTTAAAAATATTTTTAGCTTAGGAAATATGTCGAATTTTATGCGGAACTAACAACATTTGCGAGAAGTTACGTTACATTATTTTATTGCAAAGAAAAATTCAGCAGAAATATATCGTTTGCCTATGTGCATGCATAGTGAACCTGCTCCATCAAATACAACTTTCAGAGAGTGGTTTCGGTGATTTAAAAATAAGGATTTCATTACACATAATAAAGAGCATGTGTATATATATATATACAACAAAAACAATCCAATGTACAAATTTCGAAGCATAAAGATCCTTACCAAACGGAACCGGAATTGGCTGCTGCGTTAAACGTTACCCAGTTATAATTGCACCTAATACTCGTACAGCGAGGGCCAAAAGTCACTTAATAGTATTAAATGAATATAATTTTTATTATTTTAGGATAGAATATATATTTAATTTTTTCGTGATGTTACATATTTTTTGGAAAGTGTTTTAAACTAGATATAGTAAAAATATATTTATTGATCACTATTTTCCAGTTCAGAAATACAAGCTCTTTCAACCACATTGTTCAAAATAGTGTCAACAACAATTGTAAACAAAATATTGAAGAAAAGAAACCTTTTTGGGTGATTTTGACTGAATATTTTTATTTCATAATGTTGATTAATAAATACAAATTTTATCCATTAGTAGAAATGGTTTGATTTTTATAAGTTAGAATGTGAACGAAATCTTGCTAAAGAAAACAATGCTTTTATTAAAGAAATACATTTTCAATTCTTAAAAATGTCAATTACCTGAACTAATGCAATGTTTGTTGATCTGCAAAGTAATCATAATGTTCCGAAGAGGATCCGGGCTTTCTTGGCATTAGTCTATAATGGATATTCTGAGGAATTTTCGGATTTTCATTGGATTAGGCTGTATTTGATCTACTTAGTGTTTTCGGAGCTATATCGGATTATGTTATTATGGAACTAAGAGACTTTAGATTTTGTTCTAAACAGCATTAACCTCCATTTGTACATTTATTAGTTTCTAAAAATTATTCTCTTTGCAGATTATATTGTGAAATGTACTATATGCATATATATATATATATATATATATATATATATATATGATTAAAAATCTAAGAAGTTCCAAAACTAAAGCAAAACAATGAAGAGAAAAGAGCTTTCAGGAAATCTTTAATAATTAAACTAATATTTTATGCAAATCAAATAAAAATTTACTTACATAATGAAACAATCTAAAATTTAAAATCTAAAAACCCAAAATTCAAAGCAAACTTTTAAAGAACCAAACAAATTGAAAAGGGACAGTGATAGAAAAGCAAATTTTAGAATAAGGGAAATAATGTAATTAATACTGTTCCATACTTTAAAATGGAATAATGTGTATTTATATCGGTAATTACCGATCGAGCCAACCCACTTTAGTGAATTTCATTATAAAAAAAATGCGGTAACTAGTAAAAAATTAGCAAATTCAGAAAATCAACCTCAGAAAAAGAAGATAAACATAGTAAGTATCTTCATTTTCATTGTTGAAAACCAAATTACACTTAACTAATCATCTAAAATATTGTGAAACCATTTAAAAATCTAAATACGCATATATATATATATATATTTCCTCCCGTCAGTGGGGAAGTAGTATAGAGAAGGGAAACGCTAGCTCAGATGTCATCCTCTTTACGTGATTATGCTCAAAACTATGAAGTGCGTCGTCAATAACCTCCATGTTGCATTAAGTATGACATTAACAAATAATCAATCAAGAATAAACTTGGAGACTTAGTGCATAATGGCATTTACAATGTATATTTTTCTGGGAAATATCTTCATGTAAATGTACTTCCTGCCTTATAGTGTCTTATAAATTTCCTCAAATTCTGCTTTTTTTTTAATAAGGAAATGACTTTAATATAAGTAATTATTCTCTTTAATATTAATAATTTCATAAATCTAAATAAGTAATAACATTGAAGGAAATTATTTATTTCTTAGTTCAAAAATTTAAGAACACTGTTTTATAATATCTTTAAACTACTTAAGCTGTATTTTATTTTTAAAATTTTGATTCTTAAATTGAAAATTAACAACGTATTTCAGAATAACTTGAAAATACTTTTATGAATTCTTACTATAATTTAGTTTGAAGAAAAATTTCGTTTTTATTAACGCATGCGGTATTTCAACTTAAAGGAATCGAAGTGAACTGCAGTATTATGTTATTTTGAATTTGAAATATTTTACTTTACTTTTTCCTGATATTGAAATAAGCTTAATGTTTGATTTAATTCTAAGTTTGGTGGTCTTTTTCTGTATAATCGTCCTTTCTGTTTTTCGGGTATGAATTATAAATAAATCTCAGGGCTTTAAAAAATATCAGATTTATTGATTGTTATTCACGTCACACTTAGAAGCAACACGAGGGCTATTATGTAATGGACGTTGCAATTTTCAACTTCGTTTAAATGATGAGGATGACATCTGAGCTAGCAACTGCCTCCAAATTTCCACACCTCACAAATGGGAGAACTTAGAGTCTTCACATATTTAACGTGTCTCAACCCCACCACATAATGTGTTTTGTAGCATCAGGATTCAAATCCTCGTCTCGAAGGTAACGACAGGGTCGTGATTTCGTAAACCTGATCACTCGGCTACCGCGGCCGCGTAAGTTTATTCACAAATGTATGTAACAGCTTAATTAAAAGTAATAATATTTTCGATTAATTGGAGAATTTAACTTTTAAGGTAATATATAATTTATGTCTATTTCATTGAATCACGTTTCTATAATTTTAAAAAAGAGAGTGTCATTCTAAATAGTTTCTTAATATATTTTTTCAAATTTCCTCGTGGTAATTAAGGGATACTTTCAATCACTTCGTAATTATACATTAGGATCATAGTAATTAGCATCGCAGTACTGTTTTAGATTAAGTGAAGAATTGTGGTTTTAGAATAACGATTTTATGATGATTTTATTGATTTACGTTTCTTTAATTTTAAAGAGGCCCATTCTAAATAGTTTCTTAATTTTATTCCTCCGATGATAATGACACGATACATTCAATCATTTTGTAATTATACATTATGATCATAGAAATTACTGGTATCATTGAAACACTGGTTTCGATTAAAAGAAGATCAGTGGTTTTAGAAAAAAGACTTTATGTTGATTTCATTGAGTCACGGCTCTTTAATTTTAAAGAGAGCTATTCTAACTTAATATAGTTTTCATATTTAAGCTTGATAATTGATACTTTCATTCATTTTGTAACTACACAAATTATTTTTGTAGTACATGTTCTAATTAAATGAAAATTTGTGGCTTTGGAATAAAGATTTTATATCGATTTCGGAGAATCGAGTTTTTGTAATTTTAAGTTATCCGTAGACCTTCGGAGAATATTTTTTTAAATACATTGATATTTGCTATCAAAATATTTTTTAATGCTAAAATAGTACATAAAACCATGAAAAACACATTTAATAATCTGATTAAAAAAATTGGAGTGGAAAACATGGGGAAAATAGTACATAAATTGATTATCAGAATAACGTTCATAACTCAAAAGTAAACAAAAATATCATTATTCTGTAAATTGTATCTTATTCATCATAACATGCTTTGGAGCTGGTACTATTTTCACGATGAAGATCATATTACTACAATTTTTATTGTGTTTCGAGTCAAGTAATAATGAAAAATCAAGAAAAAGTTATAACAATACACGATTTATACCTTTGTTACTAAAAACGCATCAATTTTACAACCATGAAAGTAGTAGGGGTTCTTAAAAATGATATAAGGAAGGTACTTGCAAAATTTTAAATTAGTTTCATTCTTAACTTTTTCTGATATCTTCATTGCCATATGCGAATATATCGAGAAAACTCATTTTGAGAAAACCAAAAACAAACTTTCAAATGCAATTAAAAATTAGCTACCGAGTAAAATTCAAATACTTGTAACTTAAGTTATAAATAAGGTATAAGCAAAATTCAAACACTATTGGAAAGAAAAAAAGTTTAAATTTTAAGCTAACATTAAAATTAGAAAATTGAAAATTTTGACAAAAATGGCGTTTTAAAGGTGTACGGATACCTTAAAGAGAGCTATTGTTAATAGCTCTTTAGTATAATTTTCATATTTCCATTTGATAATTAACATCGTAGTCTGACTTCGATTAAATGAAGAATTTTGATTTTAGAATAACGATTTTATGCCGATTCCTTTGAATCCATCTTCTTTAATTTTAAAGAGCCCCATTCTAAGTAGTTTCTTAATATACATTTCTCTCCTTTGGTGATAATGAAAGGATACTTTCAATCACTTTGTAATGATGCATTATGATTGTAATAATTAGCATAATAATCATTATTTTTATGTACAGTATGATTTTGGTTTTAACAGTAATTATTTTAAGCCGATGTCAATTGAATCACGTTCTTTCACTTTACAAAAAGCCATTTTTTCTTAATTTCTTTTGCTTCCTTCTGCGTAAAAAATAAATGATACTTTGAATTACTTTGTAATTTTGCGTTGTCATCAAAGTGTCATAACAATTTTCTTCATGTAAATTTAAGTATTTTAACTATGAAGTAATGATTTTATGTCTATTTCATTAAATCACCCACCTTTATTTTAAAGTAAGCCATTTTGATTAGTTTCTTAATATCTTTTTCTTTTCTCTACATGAAAAGTTAATGATACTATGTATCATTTTGTAATTATGCATTATGATCATGGTAATCATCACCGTAGCATTTAACTTATTTTTTAAATTTTTTTATTCAAAGGACTGATCTTCATCTAGATCATTTGTAAAATACATTTGAAATATTTTGAAAGGTGAAAGTTTATTTTTTTTTGGTCATGTATATCGCATACATGCTTAGTGTGATTTATTACTCAGGAGACGAACTTTCAGTTGTTGTAGATATCATCACAATAAATACATTTTGTGTAAGAACTGCAACAGGTTCTCAATCGTCTTTCTTTTTTACTACTCTTTGGGCTACTTTTCATTACGTTATTTTAACTGAGAACCTCGCCTTGTGAAAGAACCGTGACTTATGTAAATTATCATTTCTATATTAGAAGTGTGGTGAATAGGATATTATCAGATAATGATGTTGGTGGAATAAGTGTAATTGGTGATAAGAGGAGATGAAGGATGTAGTGAGAGTGTTGAGTACACGACATAGTTGCAAGCCAGCGCGAAGTAATTTTCTGCGAGCGAGTATTTGACTCGTATCTGTTTATAGAAGTAATTTGACATCAGATCTAATTTTGATGTTTTTGAGACTGATAGAATTCTCAATTATAATCTTTATTTAAGATTGTGAGTAATGAACGTCGTACAATTTGATTTTTGATCATTCTGAAGTTAGAATAAATTTAGTTAAAGATTATCTTGAATGACAATTTATTGACTGATTATTTATTGCACATCGTTGGCTCTGAGTTAGGGGTGGGCAAACCGGGATGCATTGCATGATTACAAGTGGCTTTTCAGTCAAATTTGATAAAGAGAAAAAATGTCAGGCAAACCTTAAAACATAATTCTGAAAACGGAATATGCTTCAACTTTCACGTGGTAAATATCACATGATATTTTTGTGAAACAATAATACCAGTTTGATTGAATGATTGGTTATTCACGTCGCACAAAAAAGCAACACGAAGACTATTGGCGATAGATTTCGTAATTTTGAGCCTCGTTCAAGTAACAATGACGACACATGAGCTGACCACTTCCTCTCCCACACTACACTACAGGGGTTATTTTGAGCGTAGATAGATTTAATGTGCATCAGCCCCTCACACGGCGGGACTTTAGTAGCCTCTGGGCTCGAACTCACGACTCGACGAAAACAACACCGACAGTGATTCTGTGACCATGACCACATTGCCTCAGCAGCACTTCATTATGCCGGCGAAAATCATAAAATAACTGATATTCCTGGTTAAGATATTCCTTTTCCTTCCCTAAGCGAATCAGATTTTTTCCTTATATCTCTATTTACCAACCCTTAACAATGGTCGTAAGACGGTAAAAAAAGTGCTCGAGTTACGTGGCGCATCTGAAATCGTCTGTCAAATTTTTTTTGCATAATATACAAAAAGTTGGCCACCCCTGCTGTAAGTGTTAGTAACGAAGTGGGGCGTTACAGAATGAATGGGTGAAAGTGATGTGTGTTGAACCACAAATACAAGAAATAAATATAGGTAATGAGAAACATAAAATACTCGAAATGTTTCCTTACAGCTGTTTTATACAATAATTGTTAAAAATGTGCGTGTGTGGTCTAAAAACAATGTTTGATCGTGTTGCGGAAAAATCAAACTATAGAAATGTTCCTTATGAAGTATGATACTCCTAGAATTACCAATAGAGTGATTAATTGTAGAATATTCGACGTTCGAATATTTGTTGCAGTGATGCTTTTGCAAAAAGTACCTAATTGTAGTATCTTTGGAACTGTTCACCATTCCTTTATCGATGTTTCCAAACATACATGATTATGTGTGTTTATAAAGCATTAGTTACCGATTGTTGTAAAGAAGCATTTGTCAAGATGCTACAAGTAACAATTTATATTTCCTTGCAAGTCTGTTTCTTATGTTAAGCTACTCTACGCGTTCACGTTGTCTATGTATTTCTATACAAAAGATGTTTGTGTTTGCTAGCTCGAGCTCAACTTAAAGTATAAAGTAAGTGTTATGAATACCTCTGGACATGCTATTTTGTATGCATACGAGCATGCATATGATGTATATTACATTTAATGTTATGTCTGAATTCCTTAACTAAAATTTAGTATTATAATAGCAAAATACGGCTGTGATAATTCAGTATGTTACTTAAAATAAGAAATAAGTGTATTAGATTCCGAACTGTTCCGAAATAATATAATCATTCTGTTTCAAAATTGCAGACAGGTTTCCTTGGCGTTTTCTTATTTTTGGATTGAGAAACTCCTTTTTTTCAATTTTATCAAGAGTCCACTTACAACAGGTTACAAGACATAGGGCAACTTAATCCAATCGGTAGGTGTCACTTCTAAATACCCGATACTACTTTCTTCTATGTGATTTCAATAAATGTGTTTCGTTTTGGAAAAAGAAAAATATTTCAATAGTTTTGGCCTTCTCATATATACACACTTGCTGAGCTTTTGATTCACTTCTGTATAGATACACAATTCTCCTCAATAGTATAATATAAATGCACAACACATGCTTTATCCATTGAAATTGAGTATACTTCCCATATTAATAGATACATATTTTATGTAAACAAGTATATACCACACACAAATAAACTTTGTAAACATGCAACCATAGATATGATTTTGATATCAAATTCCGTTATGCTCAGTGAAAAAATTTATATGCACATAAAAAATTTACATTGCATTTACATCTGCTCAAATGCAATTTTTTGACATACATAAAAACGAAATCTCCTTTTGTTCTAAATCGAATTTTTTGCTATGGCACAAATAAATTCAATTTGTTAACTTTAAGGCCACGTCCCGTATTAAAAAAAAGCGATTACCAGACGATTCAGATATAAATGCAACAAACATGATTGAAAAAAAAGTCTTTTTTTAAAAAAATTATTATCAATTTGCCGATAAAGTTCTAGCATCCAACTAAAGCCTATTTCCCATTCTAAGAATAATTTCACTTTAAACAAATTCCCCAAGAAATCTACGCGAATTTAAAGACTACTCTGAAATTAATCGCAACTAGCATCGTACCGAG
>BMAW01058108.1:0-15716 GCA_019974015.1 Nephila pilipes | reverse complement strand
TTTATTGTTCCATAATCCATTATACTGTGATACATTAATATTCATAATATTGAATGAATCCTAAGATTAAGTCTAAATTTTATTAACAAGCATTTTTCAAAAATGAAAACTTTATTTTTCTTTGATCTAATTATTCCTATATATTCTGAAAATTATGATAAAATATTCACTATGGCAAATAAATGAGATGAATAAAAAGCAAAACCATTTAAAAAAAAGGTGTTTCGCATTATGCTCTAAAATGTGAATATCCTAAGGCTATAAATGTTGGCCTTTGTTAAATAGTGCCACATTGTAGTTTCCACATGTTTTGACGGTTAGGTCAAACAAAAGGTGACGATTAGGTGTTCCAACATGTAGCAGAGCTGATACGCATTAAATCAAAATCCTTACGTTGCCGCGGTGTGGAAATTAGAAGTGGACGCTCTAGCTCGGCTATCGTTCTCGTTACTTGTTTAAATTACGAGGTCCGTCTTATTACTTTGTCCCTTATGTTACTTGTAAATGAAATATTAATAATTTATCAGTTTACCTACGTGTTCCTAAAAATAAATTCTTTAAATGCCCATAAGAAATTTAAAATTATATTTTTTCCAATAGTAATAAATGTTTTCATTAGTAAAAAAGAGGAAATGCTTTGAATTTTTTGAATACTTGTAGTAAAACGAAAACAATAAGCTGATATCGAAGACAAAATATTATGACTGCAAACATTTTTAAGTTGCCGAGGAGCTTCACATATCTCGGTAATCTTGTTTATATAAAAGGAATATATGATTCTTATTTGTACTTAATTGTTTATTTTGCAAGTAATGACAACACACTGGAGCTTCTTACCTTTTTTTCACTTTTCGTACAAAAAGTTATATTCTTAACCTTTGGATAATCCTTACTTTTTATTTAAAATTTCAAAAGAATTGCATAATATTGCTTTAATTCGAAGATTACTGCTCTGATTTTTGTCCGATAATAAACTGATTTTTGTGTGTGATTTTGTGCATATGATAGAGCCAAAGCCAATACATTCCTACGAAGCCAACTCTTTCGATCAACATTCAAAATAATTACAAAAACCTTTCCTTCTCAACGCACAGACTCCTCAATCGATTTAGAAAAAACTGACAACAATTTTTCTTTACTTTCTTCAAAACGAAGGAAAACTTTAGCTTCAAATATCGTTTTTTTCCTTCCCCCCCCCACTTTGTCTGGACAGTCCCCTAAGTGACTGGGTCCATTTTACATTATCTCTCAAAATCTAACACAATATCAGTTCTCTGAACGGTTATTTTCAGTTTCCAGATAACGTTCGCAAAGTAGAAGGCCTTCTTTTAAGTTGGTCGGCATAGTTTCTATTTATCCTATGTCCGACAATGTAACAGAAAAGGAAATCACTTTCTAAAGCTTTATTACTGCAATAAGAGGAAGAACCACGGAAGAATAGTTTTCCGGCTACATGAAAGCAACCTTGAAGATTTACAAGAAGGCAGATGTGCATTTCTAGGTTTTATTACACCAAAAAGGCATATGATAATCAGTAATGACCAAAACCTGAAAGAATCAACAATAATCAAGAGGGAGAAGCATTCTTTGTCGATACGAAAGCTTTTACAACTTGTTTTTCATGCTCATTTACAAGAGCCATTTGATTCTCTATTCAGAGTTTCAAACGTTCGGATGCCTTAGAACGCACCCGAACATTCCTTTCTTTGTACTATCGTACATAAAAAGTGTGACTCATGAATAAAAAGGCGAGAAAAAAAAAGAAAACGAACACATTTTTTTTTATTTCAATGTAACTATCTGTTAGATTCTGATTATATTTATTTTTCAAATATATTTTAGAGTATTTTTGCAAATTTTATCAATTATTATTTATAAACTTATTATATTTTTTAAAAAAAAAAAAAACTTCTTTTTAAGTTTTCGAAAAATCAGGAAATCCAACACTGTAGAACTTTTAAAGTATAATATATAACAAAAGCAAAAATTTTATTCTTGCTTCTAAGGTTTTTGTATAAATCGGGGAATTTTTCTTATGCTAAAGAATTCGTAACATTCGTCTCCTCCAAATTTGAAAGAAAAAATATCGGAGTTATTAGTTTTTGTTTCGAAGACTCAACTTTTATACATCAATTGTCATAATAAAAAATGTCGGAATTAGTTTCTTGCTTTAATAAATTCGAAAGACTACAAAGTACAGTTTTAAAAATCTATAACAAATATTTCTGTAATTTTTTTTTTGTTGCAAATATTTTTTTCTTTTTTTGTTGTTTATACACGATTTAAAAAAAGGTTTTTTTTTTTTTTTTTTTTTTTTTTTTTTTTTTGATAGTTCGATATAAAAAATCTTAAAAACTGTTTTTTCAGTCACATAACTTAAGATAACAAAATACGCTTCAGCAATACATTGTGTAATTATGCACAAATTTTCATCAAAAACAGAATGCAAAAATTGCTTCAAATTCTCCACAAATATATTTTAAGTAGTTTTACAGGTATAAAAGTTAATAAAAATGTACAACTGAGGTATTTTTAAATCTGCAAAATGCATAGCAATACGTGTATTAGTAAAAAAACATTCATTATGAAAATATGTAATTATATTCTTTAGTATGAAAAAAATAAAATAAAAATCATAAAAAAAATCACCACTTAAAGTTATAACACTTTTTTGAATAAACTTTGGAAATAAAATTTTTATGTAACATATATTTCTTAGTAATATTTATATATATTATTATTTGAATAATAAAGTAAAGTGGAACTAGAAATTAAAAATTTATTTCCAAATATTTAAATATTGTTTAAGTTCAACATATTAATCCAATAATTTCATTACAGCGGCTCCTTTTGTCACATTATTTCCTGTAAAAGGTAAAATTGTCGCTTTATGGGTTATTTGTGGGTCGTTCCAGATTATTTTATTTTGTTCTTTGGAGACAACCTCATCTTCAAACTCTGGACTCAAATTTAAAGATTGATCTAAATCATCTTCCTCATTTTCTAACTCACAATCAGAATCAGAATCATCAAAAATTTCGTCTTCTAAATCAGCTAAAATTTTCTGAATCTCTTCTGTGGCAAGTCCTCTTTTACGTTTAGGCATTTTTTTTAAAAAAAATCAAATTAATTTAAAATGAAATGATTAAGTAATCGAGATGCCAAAATCACTTACAAAAATAACTATGCACTCACCGCTAGTGAGAATTTGAGTATGAAGGAAAAAAGAGGGATTTTTAGGTAAGGGTGAAAGAAGAAACTCTACCCCCCTCCCTTCTGAATACAAAAGAAACCGGTCAAGCAGATGATGTTCCGGGGCTATAATAGGCCTCATGCTGATTCGAAAGCTGTTTACAGGGGAAAGCACGGCTTGGCCGCTACATCGGTCAGCGCCGGCTTTTAAGGGTATATTCCTTTTGGCCTGTAGATCGGCCAGCCGCCCTCAAAAGGTTAAATAACATTTTTTAACCTTTCCTTAAGTTGGATTGCAACTTAATTTTTTGGAATGATTGTTTTAATTACCATACGAAATTGGCGAGGGAAAGAAAAAAAGATATGCATATAAATTCATTATAAAAAAAAGAGATGCATGTAAATTCATTATAAAAAAAAGATGCATGTAAATTCATTACAAAAAAAAAGAGTAAGTTTTATAATTTCCTTGTTTTTGTAAGGGAAAACGGTTTTAAAATAATTAAAAAGCACTTCATGAAAGTTATAGCTATAAGTTGTTTACTGCTTAAAAAATAAATTTCATATTTATAATACAAAAATTTCATATCCTTCCCCCTTTTTTTTTACATTACAGTCAGGTTGCATGCTAAATTTAACTTTCCTGCATTTATAATTTTTTTTATAAAGGAATCATGCTATATGCAAGTACTTCTATATGTTGTGCACTAATGATTGTAATATAAATCCAAAACTGTCAACAATTCATTCTAATTAGTGCAAAAAAAAGTTAGAAATATTCATCTTGTTAAAAAATATTAAAGAGATAAATACTGCTGGAGAGTAGGTACTGTAAGATAATATATATTTCTGCAGAAAATTTACTTTTAATACATACATTTTTCAAACAAACCTATTCAGTTTTAAAATAAAATTTGTAGTTTCTTTTTCAATACTAATCCAAGATATTCTTTTGAAGATGCAACAAATATTTCTCCATGATGAATATTTAATGTAAACAGTGTGTACCAATATTAACATGTTAGCTAATTACAACTATTTAACCAAAGGATAGAAAGAATATTCATATTGTTGGTTCGAATCCCACAATGTAATTGGCTTTACATTAAAATGAGATATTTTAAAGGAATCAAATTATCAGTGCTTGCTTAGAAAATCTGGCAACCTGAGATATCAGTATCTGAAAATACAATGCAACTTTTGATTGTAAAAAAATAAATAAAACTGAATAATTTGTAATTAATATTTTGTATAACTTCCCCACAGCCATTTTTATAAATCAAGTCTTAGACAAGGGTAAATATAATCTATATTTTTTATTTTTTAATTAGTATTAATTATTATTTTGCATTCAATTTTGTATTTACTTTTAAAGTTATGGTAACTTGAAAGGCTTTCATGAATAGTTCATATAAAATGTATTATATATATATATGTTTGTTCCATTCTATTAACTACTGTTAATTGTGTAATGTAATTGTATAGTTAAAAATCCCATGTACAAAATAAATTTTTTTTTATTTCAAACAAAACTTGAATACATACACACACATAGAATTAAAAATTCCTCATCCACAATATCAGCACAATTATATGAATACAATGTACTACAAAAATTCACTAACAAACATTCTCTAAAAGACTAAAATTATAAATCATCTAGCCTTATAGAAAACACCAGCTAGTATTTGAATTAAACAAAATCTTTATAATAAAAAAATTACGCTACAAACTTTTTTAACATGTAAAAAATAAATACATTTTCACATTTGACAGTTCTTTGCCAAATACTGACATATATTACACGAGTATTATTTATTTGTGAATATAAATGTGTCATCTTTCAGCATTCCATATTCTCTTCGTTTATATAATTTCTATAGTAATTTTTAAAAATGTATTTCAATTAATGAACCCAAGATAAGTGTAAATGTTGGATGGATATGGGAGCTCTGGAAGTCTTTAATCTCCTTCAATCATCATCTAATTAGTTGGATGGAAGTCTTTAATCTCCTGTTAAAACGAATTGCTTCGGCCTGTTACTTGCGCAAGAAATTACAAAATTAAGTTCATTTTAAAATGACATTTCCTTTTAACAAAAATTAACACATGTACATAAAAAGTGATTATTATTAGCAACATATTAAAATAAAGATCATTTTCCTTCCAAGTTTAATCAAGAATCATATTCATAAATTCTGGTATAACAGAAACGAGTTCACCCAGGAATCAAATTTTTCACACGTTTAACTGAAAGCATCAGGGTGAATACAATTCATGGCACTATATAAAAAGGTATTGTTTGTTCAAATTAAAGAAGAGATTTAGACAGTCTTTCACACATGAGAGAAATAATGACCCTTGAAATGAATGCAAGGTCAAAATGTAAATTAAAGGAAATTAACTAATGAATTTCTGAGAGAAATATACATTGAGATAAGTTAGTTGGTTCTATTTTTCATTACTCTAAAAAACTGGAAATTATAAATAATTTTCTCCATCAAGATACTGCTATAAATGATGATGTAATATTTCAGATGTAGAAAAAATTTATAGTTGCCCTTCTAAAAATAAAGAAAACATTAAATAACTTATAAAAGCAATGCATGTCAAATGTTATAAAAAGAAAACATTGTGTAAATTGGGTTTGAAACTTATACTAACAAGTTTATTCAGAATTATTTTTATTTACAATTGTTTTCATTCGACTCAATTCCTATTTTTATGTATTTCAGAAGTATAGAAAGCTACATTAACTTAAAATTTTTGAGAAATAACTTACCTTACTCCTAATTTCATTATAGAAATATGTTTACAATTTGGTAGACCTCTTATAACTTAACATATTCATATAATTTAAGTCAAAAATTACTAAACACAGACTTGTAGCTAATTATGATCATGCAGTTTGAGACAAATAAAAAGCACTCGAAAATACAACAGAAAAATTTTTATTCCAAGTTTTTTTTTTGTTGCTGCCAGAACCATATGAAGAATATTAAAAATATTTGAATACAATTGTATTTAAGTTAGAAGAAAACACAAACGAGTTTAAATTAAATATTCTTTGCCATAAAATAAAGCAATATACATCAAAACATGTACTTAAATTATTTTACTAAAACTGAAATTTTTTATGAATTACTTATTTAAGACTGCTTTTAGTTATACCATCAGAAATTTCTAATGATATTTAAGCTTCTCTACCACGTCAAGGTAGCAGCCACAGAGAAGTGAATACAGTTGAACCTCTACAAATGAATATCCTCGGGATAGGGAACAAAATCAGCTATTGCTAAAATAAAATGAAGCTTTTGTTTATAAACCTTTTGCAATATTTAGAATACATTTAACAAGTTTGAACTATGTTTTGATAATTTTAATAGGCAAGTAGGTGATTGGAAACTTCAGTTTGTTAATTCGAGTAAGAAATGTTTACTTTTTGTTTCATTCCTTGATGAAAGCTTCTTCGTCTGTTTCGATCAACAGGCATTGGACAACCTTGTAAGCTTCAACCTGAATTTCTGGCTTTTTAATTAATTTTGAAATATTTCTTCTCCAACTTCTGTCCCCATGCCATGTGCACAACAGTCTTTTTTCAGGAACACCAAAAACTGTCCTCCATGCATTAGGAAAAGATTCTGTGTCGTCCGTCATCATAACTTTTGGCGAAATGTTTACATGTTCCTTAATCACCACAAATGCAAGAGACAATGCTTTAGAATCTTGTCGATTGCTTAAAATAAAAGCCGCTGGAAACCCCTCTCTCTTATCATCTAAAATTAAAATTGTTGCCAAATCAAATCCATACGTGAAATCCAAGCATATGGTGTCATTACCATAAAAGTTTAGCATTTCTGTTTGACAACTGTTCATTATGACAAGCAGAAAATCTTCAGCTTTCAATCCAGGGTACAAATCTTCATCATAAATGTTCTGGTCCTTGAACAAAATAACCGGAGAATCTTCTTTGCCTTGTAAACTATGGACCCACTTGCCTACACTTACGACATCATTAGTATCCATAATACCTTCAGAGCTTATGCTGTATTCAGCTTTTAAATTCAGCAGAGCCTTCCGCGTTACCAAGTGGATCCTTTCTAATTTATCAATAAATGAATCTCGGATCTCATCCAAGATGGTGTCAATTGGAATTTTCTTCTCCAGTTTTCATGCTAATTCATCTTTTTCTTCTCTTGTTATTTGCATTCTTCCCGAATCTTTTCCATGTCCTAAATGAGTTTTTGTAAATTCCACATATACTTGGTTTTCATTGTCTTCACATACTTTCATCTTTGATGGACAGTTTACGTTAATCTTGTTACTGCCAGCCATTTTAATAGTTCTCTTCCCTCGCATTATAAAAAACCATTGCGATGACAATAAAAGTACGTTGTTTTTTTCATATTGTTAAACTTACTTCCAGTATTCTTTACGTACAAGGCAGTTGTTTGTTTTTCAACATCTTCTTTCCATATCTTGAAAGCTTCATAAAAGTCGAATTTCTTAGTTTCCTTTTCTATAGCAATATTATGTGCCGATTCAACATGGTCCAACAAAGCCTTCATGGAAACTAATTCTTCACTGCATACATTACATTTCATCTGTCTACATGTACTTACCTTATTTTCTACATTGTGTGTTAGTCTTGCATGTCGTCGTAAGTTTGAAGCTGTGGAAAAGGACTTATCGCACAAGAAACAAGTATTATCCATGATTAAATTAAGCAATACAGAGTAGCTGATAACAGACAAAATACAAACACTAAATAATGTATATATTGAAAATAAGTTTTAATAATACCAAATACTCATGAAGTAACAGAACTTCTTTTTCCATAATATTCTGCAAGTACCTATCGAATTAAATATATTTTAAATTGATTAACGAGGTCAATTATTAGAAATATTAAAACCTAGAAGTTTATTAATTTTCATTTCACAACATATACAAAAAAAATTCAGAAAGAAAGAATTTAATTTGTAAAAACACTCCCGAGTATTTTTCCAAACATTTTAATCATGGGAACATCGGAAATAGAAATTACATGATTTTATACTCATTCAATGTTAGAAATTACATGATTTTATACTCATTCAATGTTAGAAATTACATGATTTTATACTCATTCAATTTTAGAACAATCGTATATCGAAAATCTAACTTAATCGGAAATTGAAGAGAAAATGAGTTATTCTACTTTTTAAAAAATGATAGAGGAAAATGTTAAGAAAAGTTATTACTTAGTATTTTTACAATATTTATGTAAAACAATTAACCATTAATGAAAGAGAAATCACTTACTGCTATCTGAAAAAAAAATGGTTCTTAATACCCGGCGGGAAAACGTAGATTGTAAAAACCACGTATTATATTTTCCCCCTTTTTCTCTCAGAGAAATTTTCCCTGTCCCTCGCGATATAAGCGCCATCTGGTGATTTCGTGATTTTTTAACATTATGATCTTCCTTCTCCCAGACACTTAAGGTGTGATCTTCTCTCCCCAATGTTGTTTTCTGCATTTATAAAGTACACATCTTTAAACTGTGAAAACATGACCTGTATAAATATGCCTATAGTACAGAAAATAAATGTATGTAACCCTGAGGTGAACTAATTTCATGGATTGAACGACATCTTCATCCCACCAACGAGTTAAAAATGTCGGCCAACGTGGGGCGTAAGCCTATCGACCCCGTGAAAGCATAACCGGCACTATGAATCAAGCGGCCTGAAAGACAAAAAATGGAACCTGCCCGGAAGAAACTATTGGTCCCACGCCGCAAGTCTTCAAAAGCAAGAGATGAATAGCGAATACTTTTTGCTTTTATAATTACTCATCTACGTTCCTGACGAAAATCCCTGGAAATCGAAAGACAAAGTGAATCATCCTGACTTCCGTTGTTTCACGAGGAGAAAGAAGCAAACCTGCAATTTCCTGTTGAGAGTTTTTCAAGGTTTTTGTGCATTTTTTTCCTTCAAAAACAAGTGATAGCAATCCCACTACAGTTTTGTGCACGTTTTTTTTCAAAAAAAAAACAAAATGGTAGCAACCCTGCTACAGTGTTATTGACTGTGTCAGGTATTAAATTTATTATTATACACGGATATTGATTTCAATAATTATTTTGCTTGATATTTTATAGAACAATTACTTACTGAATGTATGTAGCATTACACATTGAAAAATTTTGTTTTGCAGAATCTTATTTTATTATTTTATTTCATGGATTTTTTTTGTATTCTTATGTAATGATAATTATTAATTCTGCTTTATATTATTTTATTTCTTGAGATAACGTTTTTCCTGTTTAGTATTTTGAATTCACATTGATGATAATTATTTTGCTTCATATTTTACTGATTTCATATAGAATTTATGTAGCATTGCATGCTAGAGTATTTTAATTTTGTTTAGTATTTTCATTGCATTGAATTTTTGTATCATTACAAACTGATGATTCCTAATATTTTTTCATATTATTTTATCTTTTGAATTAATGTTTCTTGTTGGTATTTTGAATATATTATTAGTTTATTTGCCCCAGTAAATTTAATTGTTTTCTGAGGTGCATTATAATTTAAAGGCTAGCCATATTATAAAAGTGTAAGATCTATTTAAAAGTGTAATCCCATATCTGTAAGAGTTTTGGTGGACAATCAGGCCTGACCTTAATTTTTATTTTATCCATTTATTTATTTAAAACTCTTAAATTTTTTCAATCATGTCATTTTTGGGAAAAGGTAAAAAAGCTGATCTCATTAAGCTTGCTAATGAGTTAGATGAATTTGAGTCTAATGGGGAAGAACTAAAGATTAGCTAAGGGCTAAAATTTTAGCAAGTGATGCTTACAAAGAAGGCCCAGAATTTGTGAAGGATATCTTTGAGGGCATCGTATCAAATAGAATAGATGAGGAGAGAGAACAAAAAGAGCAAACACTGCGTGAATTTGAGCTGCAGAAAATTCGACTGCAAAATGAAACTCGGAGAGTTGTAGGTTCACAAACCCTACCCCAAGCAAAGATTGAATTAAAAAAGCTGTCACCAACTTTTAATCCTGAAGTTGATAACATGGATTTGTTCTTAACTTTATTTTTACGTCAAATGAAGCTTCTGGATCTTGGCGAAGATCTGGGAGTCCCCTATCTCATTGGTGCCCTACCAAGCGATGCAACCTCTCTCATTGCCCGTGAGCCTGAGGAAAAATGCAGGGATTACTCCCACACTCAAGGAATGCTTCTCCAATGGTTCAAGTTAACCGCAGAAAAATTCCGGGAACTGTTCTCACGTCATAGAAAAAGTCCAAATGGGACTTGGAAGGATTTTTATTTTGAAATTCGAGCTTATTTTGAAGTTTGGCTCAGTGAGCTTAAAATTAACACATTTAAAGACTTGAAGAATTTGATGATTGACGATCAAATGAAAAAGAGATGCACCCCAGAGTGTAAGGAACATTACCTGGATATTTAGTAAGAACATACCTCACCAGAAATGTTAGCAGACAAGCTGGAAGCTTTTGACAATCTCCGGCCTTCCCTACCCAGTGGGCCTAAGAGACATGTGAAAGCAAGTGAAACCTTTAATGTTGGAAGACAGGTATCATCCAGGAAACCTGAACGACTTCCTAAAAGGTAATATTCACATATTCACATGAAGTCCCAAATGAGAGATCCCCTCTCAAATGTTATGGCTGTGGGAAACAAGGGGTGATAAAGTCTAGGTGTCCTACCTGTAACCCCAACTCATCACAAAGAACAGACGTAGGCCCTCGATTGACCCTAATCGACATAACTTTCTGTGGAAAGAAAAGGACGTGTATGTGCAGACACAGGATCTTCACATCCAATTGCTGGGAGAAAGATGTACCAGGTATTTAAGGACAAGGGACTTATCTTCCAGGAAACCACGTTAGCTATGAGCTTAGTAGATGGTCAACAGACCACAGGTGAGGTCTTCACAACCCAAGTGATGATAGAGATTGAGGGGAGATCAGTCCTGACTAAATTTATCATTCTCCCAAAGGCAAAAGGAAATCGAACTCTTCTAGGAAATGACTTCCTTAGTTCTGCTGGTCTGATTCTGGATGTGAAGAATGCTTGTTGGTACTTCTGGGACAATCCTACTTACAAGTATCCGTTTGGCGAAGAATTGGACATCCCGTCCATAGCTGAGATGTCCAGCAACGCCTGCCATTTTAAAGAGGGGAAGGTGAAAGTTTAACCTCGTTCCAGATGAAGAAACTTAACCTCTTGTTGGAATCCTTCCAAAATGTCTCCGAACCAGGGGGAGAAACAACAACTATCTTAAGGCAACAAGATAGTAGGAAGTTTTATGTTGATAAAAAGAGAAAAGCTGCTCCAACATATCAACCTGGAGAACGTGACTTTGTAGCATCACATCCGCTGAGCAACGCTGCACTAGGAAGAAGTGCAAAACTAATGCCACACAGAGACGGACCCTACGGGATTTTAACACAAAGGTCACCTTCATCTTACGAGATTGCTAGTCTTGATAATCCGGGAGTACCTCTTGGCGTTTACCACACATTTGCTTTAACTCCTTGTAACAGTGACACAGTAAAAACCCTCATTCCTCTTCGTTAACGTGGCCGTCCACCAAAGGCTCCAAAGACTCCTGCTTTCTCGTCGGGACGCCGTCGGAACCAGAGGGAGAGAATGTAACCAATGGTTATATTTATTTTTGTTTTTGGTAATAACTGCTAGATGGCACCACCAGAACAGTGTAACTGTACAGTTTTCCCCTGGTGGGGAAAACTGTACAGTTACACTGGGTGGGTGGTGGGTGTGGTTTTAATTCTACAACGTTTTGATTCGAGCTCTTTTTGAATTAAATTTATGTTAAATAGAACTTTTTTATCAAAACCATGAATCTAGATTTTTGAGCTTAGAATGTTTAGCACTTTCTCTACAACGATAACAAAAATTGATGGCAAGTTAAATTTTAAAGCATTTCAAATGGATTAAATTTTAAAATGTACTGTTTAGAACTCTTTTTGCGTAAATTTATGTGAACTATTCATTTTATGGTACCTCTAATAAAGAATAATTTCAATATTTAGAAATTTTTGTTTAATGTATAAGCTTGTGAGTTCGGGAGTTATGTAACGATTTCGACTGTCTCTCCAATGTGCTTGCAACTATCCGATAATGTGCAAGTCTTCAGTTTTGGTGGTTTTATTAGCCACTTAAGGAGCTACTGTTTTAGGTGGATTACTTTTCGCGTACCAAATCACTTTTCAATTTTTTTTATCGTTTGCTTCAATTTTAATTAGAATTATCTTAAATATATTCAATTTAATAATTTATCATTTCCTTTCAATAAATATCGGAAAAGTTCACTATTGCCCATTTCTCGATATTTCATTGTTTACTTTAATTCTTATATTTAATTGAATAATTTAAGAATAATTATATAAAAAAAAGCGCTCCTCGGGTGGCTAAATCTACTCTTTGCAAAACTTTGCATAGAATTTTTTGAAATTTTTTTTATATTATTTAACTCATTCTATTACAGGTTTTTTTTTTATATTTCATTTTGGAACAAAAGGCGAGTGGCAATACTAAAACTAAAAATGTTATTCATGTTACCTTAGCAACCATTGGTTCTAAATGATTAATAAAAAGTTGTACAAGAAGTTAATTTTTCTCACTGTTATAACTTGATGCAATAGATATTTATATATAGTTTAAAATTTTTGTTGAGATATTCTTTAACAAACAAATGAAACAAGACTTAAGGAAGTTACTCGGTAAGATTTCGTGAAAAGGTAACAAAAGAGAGATGGTAAGCGGAATTGTTTCCTTTTTTTTATTTAGATTTTATCAAAGTGAAAAAGGAATCGTTTATTGATATCACTTTGCACTTTCGAATCAAACGGAAATATGAGTAAAAATGTTCTTCTAAACGGTATTGAGATAAAGTGGACAATATGTTGACATTTTTAAGCCAAATTTAATCTCAGAGAATTTATTATGTAGTTTTTAAGCAATCAAACTAATTACTTGTTTTAAAATAACATTTTATTTTATCAATTTAAAAAAAAAAATAGACACATATTCAATTCAAGATTGATGACACAAAATAATTGCTTCATTTTATAATACAGTAGTTCACATTTAACAGTTTTTTAGAGTTAAATGATATCAATTAAAAACAAAATTGACGAAAATGGTCAAAAATAAAAGTTTTATCCTACATTGATGAATATCAGGGCTATTTGTAGGGAAGAAAGATACGGATTTTAATTTATAGCATTTCTGATTGAGTGTTTGTTATCGTAAAAAAAAATTGACATTACGAAGGAGATATACTTTATAAGATATATTACTACTTATATTTTCATAAATAATCGTAGAATGGATGACTTGCTTCAGTTAAAAAGGATCCAGGTATTTCATTGAAGGTAATGACAAGAAATTGGAGCTTACGAGCAAAATGTAAACCACATCAAAAATTAGTGTATCCACAAACTTAGCTTTCAGACCACTTTACTAATAAGCAGTCATCTGTAATTAATTCACCTCTTTTCAACTGATGAAGTAGTTTAAACACTCGTTCAGGAATTTATATGTACGCATAAATTCTAATACGGCAGTGATCATTTACAATATTTAAAATTTTTATATCTCTTCATAAATTAAACACAGTAACTCGAATCTTGTGGAAATTTCTTTTTCTGACATAAAACTTCTCTAGAACACACACAAAATTGCTAACATTTTATAACCAATATTAAATAAATAAAACAAACTATAATGTGATAAAAAAAAGGAAATATTAATTTAATTATTAGAATTAAAGCAAACGATGTAATATTTAAGAAGACAATAATATTCTTTTCAAATATTAAGAGTAAAACGAACGATAAATTATTAAATTGAATATATTTTAAGCTAAATATAATTATTTCTCCCGTAAAATAAGAATAAAATAAATTTGTACCTAATTATCTATTCTTAACCAATGTAACAGAAGAAAGTAATTAGTCTGATTCCAGTATCTTTGGGTGGTGATTGGAATCATAATGCTTGACATTTGTACGATATTTTCCTGTATTGTTTACATGAAAATAAAGTATTTAAAATTGTCTTGTGAAATACTGATTACAAAAAAAAATTCAACTAGATAAGAAACGCGCTATTAGCAAGGTACGTGGATGAAAACTACATAAAATAAGAAATAACAGTAATTTAGAACCACAATTAACTCGTAACAACACCTACATTATTCCCCAAAAAATGAATTCTGGAAATTATACTTATATAATGCAGTTACCGTAGCATGCCAGGTTGAAATACTTAATATTCATTGCTCAAATTATAACAGTGACGTTTTGAACTTAATTGAAGCATTCATAATATCGAATTTTTGTCTCAAACGAATTAATAAAAATAAAGAAAACATTAACTTGTCTATTTTTCTTGTGACTGTTATGCAAAGTAAAAATAATAATTTGTTTGAAAAATTATTTGATGAATGTAAAAATAACATGTAAAATATGTTATTAAAATTTTAAATTCACTTTTAGTTAACAATGTAATCTACAGTGATAGAAATTTGAGAAGGTTATGATCATTTTTCGTGTAAATAGTATTAACACAGACAATTTTATAGATGTTTCATAACTCGATAGTTTAATACCGTAATTTAACTCTACCTTCCATGTACTATTAAACGGTAGCCAGATGGTGCCACGTGTTCTTTTGATTACAGGCGTAAGCACGAGAAGAGCAAACACAAGAAGCGCAAGCTCGATGAAAGCGAGAGACTTCGTTAGCAGAATGATGATGTGATGTTCGTGAATCTATATTTTATATATGTTTTGTATCCTGTCTTGTGTTGTGGAACGTGTCAAGTATTAAATAATATTGGTTCCTGAAACCATCCCGGCTGTTCATTATTTTGTCCTGAAAGAATAACAACATTGGAGGGATACATTGGCACCCGAACGTGTGGCATGACCCTTCGGACATTTTTTCCCTTTGATCAGCCCACTATTTGTGTGCAAGTTTCAGTGTGTGTCGCCCCGGCACTTATTTTGAAAGTGCTGTGTGAAGTGCTCATTTTGTTATATTTGAAGAAATATCATCCGTTATTTAAAGTGAAAGATTGCGTGATTTATAATTGAAAAAGTATCATCCGATGTTTAAAGTGAAATAGAAGAAATAACCCAAGATATTTTAAAGATAGAATTAATCGTCTTTTGTGTGAAGTGTGCGATTTGTGTTGGAAGAAATAACACGCGATATTTCTATGCGTGAGTGAAAAATCCTTGCTTGTTATAATCATATTTTGATGTATGTTATGTTTCAAATCTAGTTACTTTATTCTTTCCATACTTGATATATTTATAGCCTTCAGAAAATTAAATTTGTGTGAATCTAAAGATCTCGTTCGTTGAGTACGTATATTGGTGGTTAATTGATTTATTCTGCATCAGTTTTCTTAATATTTTATTTTGTGTTTTCATTAAAGTTATTCAAACTATATTGGTCGATCAATTG
>BMAW01058104.1:0-14750 GCA_019974015.1 Nephila pilipes | reverse complement strand
GACTAGATATTATATTTATAACTCTCTCTGTAAAAAAAGCAAATACAATTACATATTATTTTACTTTTCTTAATGCCATATAAAAATTTGTAAATTATCTTAAATCTCAAAGAAATACAATTCAAAAATGAAAACATAATTACCTTTTGCTGTTGCAAAGAAATTAAATTTAAAGGAAAGAATTGATGATTCAAGCCACTGTTTCAGCAATTCTACACCTCAGGCTGATTCAGACCAAACCGTAGGCTACTTGTTTCTTCGAAAAAGTGTGATTTTCTTCAAGGTCATTTCAACCCTCTTTTTTTTATCCCTGCCGCCTGTCATAAAATAGGGAATGTGTTTGTGTCACTTGTGCTGGGGGTTTAAGTGTATCTCTTGTCCATTCATGAATGATCTTTAAGTGTATCTCTTGCCATTCATGAATGATCCTTAACGCATGAGTGCAAATAAATGAAAGGTCGTTGGAAGGAGTGTCTGTGACTGTCCATTCCCCAGCAGCACTTTTATCAATATAATTTGGATATCTCTCTCTTTAGAAATAAAATTAATATTTTCCCTGATTCTCAACAAGCGTTGTAAATAGATATATTTAATATAGAAGTAATTGTCTGCAACCAGTAATGTCCGGGAATAACATTTGACGATTAAAATTATTTTGATCATGATCTTATTGAGGCGTCCGAGTAGAGAACAAGGCGAGGCCCCCTCAAAGGCGAGGCCCTGGGCCAGGGCCCTGTTGGCCCATGCCTTAAGACGTCCCTGAGTACACTTCCTTCGTTTTTATATATATCATTATATATATTTTTTCTCTTTTGGTTTTTATATATATCATTAACGATTTTAATAATTTAAAACTATTTGAGAAATCCACATTTTTACTCTGGTGAAATAGATTTACTTTGGCAGTACGTGCCAAAAAGTCATACTAAAGGATAGTTTAAAAAAAGTAGCTTCTAATTCATTCATTTTAATTTTTTAGCTGGGAGTCGAGTATCCGCTGTCTGTAATTCATCATTAATGAAGTAATCCATGTTCATGGAAATATTTGAATATTTAAAAATACTTGCAAACATTTTTAAAAAATCGAAAACGAGGGAATCATTTTTTTTTTAGCTCCTTCGAATCCATTTTATTCCATGCAATTAAAAGCAATACTCTAGATGTAATAGAAAAGTACGAAACCCCATAGGGTTCACATTACGCTCGGGATTTATTGGTGTCGTGTCGACGGGATCCTTAAATGTTTTATATCAATACTAAATTATTAGTTATTAAAAAGTAAATGATTATTAAAATTTAAAATAAATGACCAGTTATAGCTTAGAATCCACTTTTAAACCTGTACAAGATATATACAGAAAAATTATGAATATTTTAGTAAATGATGGCTCCCTTTTTAGTAACATCCTAAAAATAATTAAGATTTTTTAAAATAATACACATTTTGTGGACGAGTTATTCGTAAAAAAATTGTTATTTTGCTACTAAAAATAAATAAACACACTGTTCTAAAAATCAGTAGCATTTTGCTTTTCTTGTTTGTTCTGTTCAAGGAAAAAAAGGGAGAAAACTCGCTCACTAGCTTGTAAATAAAATAAATAAATAAATAAATAAAGTGTATAAAATTAAAGTATATTCAATAAATTTCAATTTTCTCCTGGAAAATCTGAATAAACATACACACGGAAATAGAACATTTCTAGTGAGCATTCTTACGCACTAAAAATCTCTTATTACAACGTTTTTCTGAATTTCACTTGGTGTGTGTGTGAGTGTGTGTGTGTCATCAAATTTTTGATCGTTAATTTAACTAACTTCCCATCAAGCTAGAGCTTTGAAATTTTGGGAATCGTTCGTACTGGCCTAACAATGCAATATTTAGACGTTTACAACAAGTTTTAACTTATATTTCAATAATTTTAATAAGTCAAAATATTCTTTCCTCTCGGCGCTTTTAGGATTGAGGAAAAAATTTCTTTCCCCTTCTAGGAGCACCGGGCACTCCCCACACCGCATGAGTTATCGTAAACCTTTTGTACTCACAAAGGGGAGATACTATCTCCCCTTTACTATCGCCGAGATAGTAAGGGTTGCTGACTTTTAGTCCGTAATCATTCTCAAGAAAGAAAGTTTCCAATAACTGGCGCCATGTCTAATCACAATAATTTTTTCTGAATTCTGGTTCCCATTCTTTTTTTAATAGAATGACTTACAAACTTTCAAATGCATGCTTTGATTTTATGAGTATTATGAATTTTTTAATACTCTCACAAATGTCTCTTTTTAAGTAAATTTTAAAGTTAAAAATAACTAACAGTTTTAACTAATATTTCAATAATTTTCTCTAATAAACTTTGCCACCATATAAAAACGTTGTTTTTAAAAACGTTGGTTTTTATATCGAATTATTTTGTACTGTGTTGGACGAGAATTTCTCTATTTTTGATACTTACGTTTAAAACATTAAATTATTGCAAAAGCATTTATTTCTCTAATTGTCAAATTTACTGTAGATTTCCTGTTATATGATTGTTTTTCTACATTTATATTACATGACTAAAATTAGTAGTAATGTAATATATTCGTTTTTAAAATGTTCTTTTTTTATTTGGGTTTAAATAATAATAAAAAGGACAGTCATTTGAGTTTTTGAATGAGTAAAATAATGCTTTCCATATCAGAAGCAAATAAAAATATTTCTCTGAATTGCAATACACATCGGAATTTTTTTTGGAAGATCATAATACATTCAAAATGGAGGAAGTGCGCTTTTATGCATATTAAACAATATAAAAAGATTCTAAAGAGTCAATTGAAATATTTATACATACTTTTATAACCAGTTAAGAGATTATATCATGTTGTTTAGATGGGAGAGAGTGAAAATTTACAAAAAAAGAGCAGAATTTTTTAAAACTGGATATTATATTTATTACTCTCTCTATTAAAAAAAATAAATACAATTACATATTATTTCACTTTTTTTTAATGCGATATAAAAATTTGTATATTACCTTAAATTTCAAAGAAATACAATTAAAAAATAAAAACATAATCACCTTTTGCTGTTGCAAAGAAATTAAATTTAAAGGAAGGAATTGCCAATTCAGAAATGTAGGCCACTTATTTCTTCGAAAAAGTGTGATTTCCTTCAGGGTCATTTCAACCCTCTTTTTATGAGCCCTGTTGCCTGTCATAAAATAGGGAATGTGTAATTGTCACTTCTGTTGAGGGCTTAAGTGTATCTCTTGTCCATTCATGAGCGATTCTCAACTCATGTGTGCAAATAAATAAAAGATTACTGGAAGGAGTGTCTGTTATGTCTGTGACTGTCCTTCCCTCAGCAGCATTTTTATCAATAAATTGGATATATCTTGTTTTAGAAATAAAACTAATATTTTCCCTGATTCTCAGTAAATGTTGTAAATAGAAAAATTAAATATAGATGTAACTTTCTTCAACCAGTCATGTCAGGGAATAACATTTGATGATTAAAATTATTTTGTTATTGAGGCCAAGTAGAGAACGAGACGAGGCCCCCTTAAAGGCTAGGCCCTGGGCCCGGGCACAGTTGGCCCATGCCTTAATACGTCCCTGCTTGGTGGGGGGTGTTTCCTAGGGTGATGATGGCATCATCATCAGCGATTAGACAAAATCTATTGTACGGACTCTGAGGAAAGTTGTGTGTGCACAGGGAGTATAAAAATGGAGAAATTATTGAGCCCTGGAAGGTGCCGGTTTGAATATACCTTAGATTCGAAAATTCTTGATTAATTTTGACTTTAAAGGTTATGTTCTGAAGATAATTATTTATTATGATAATTAAGTAAGGAGAAAATTAAGTTGAAGGAGTTTGTAGATGAATCCATCGTGACAGAGACGACTGAAGGCTTTTTGTATGTCTAAAAAGATGCCCCAGAGATTTGTTTGTTATTAAATCCTTCAGTGACTGTATTCACAACACGGGGGAGTTGTTGGACAATACCGTGTTTCGATCTGAAACCAACTTAGAGTCTGGAAGGATATTGTTAGTATTGGAGTGGTCAAACAGTCTTTTTAGAAGTATTCTTTCAAAAATTTTAGATAGTAGGCTGATGGGCCTATAATTAGTGGGAATGGTTTTGTTTTGTTTGTTTTGGGAAAAAGGATTATAGTGATATGTTTCCACTTTTGAGGAAAGTATGAAAGGAGTAGACATTTGTTAAAATTTTTTTTAGGTGTGTTAATGCGTTAGGAGGAAAATATTTGAAGGCTGTGTTGTGAATACCGTCTTCACGGGTTTTTTTTAATTTAAATTTTTAATGAGGGCTGCAACTTCAGAAGGAGAAGTGAGGGGTAGAGGAATGTTGGGATGACGGTAATTTTCAAATAGTTTTGAACTATTTCTTCCACAAATTCTATATGGTCATCATCGTATGGCGTAATATTTTCTTGGAAAGAAATTTCCAGAGTGTGGGCAAAAAGATCAGCCTTTTCCTTGTCTGAGAAAACTAAACCATTATATCCTATTAGAGAAGGGATGCCAAGGCATTTTTCGTGAGTTTTTTGTTAATATCGAAAAGAGAGTAGTCTTCCAGTTGCAGTTCTGTTAAGAAGTTTTCCCATTTTTTTTTTATTTTTGTGTGTTTTAATTTCTTCATAAATCTTATATTTTAATCTGTGGAGTTTGGTTTTGAAGGGGGATAGTGGGTTTGTTACCATTGCTTTCTTATTCTGTTTTTATCCTTAACTAGGTTGCGGATATGGAGAGGGGGACCTGAGGTGCGAAGTGGCGATATTTTTTGAGGTGCTGGCAATTTTGATGTTCGTGATAGTATTAATGGCTTCTTCTAAATCATTGGTGCTGTTAATTGTAGGATTTTCCGGGGAGATTATTATAGAGAAATTCTTGATATTTAAGCCACTAAGTGGTTGTGAGGGTACGAAGGTGAGATGGAAATATGTTAATGAGAGCTATCTCCATCAGTACGGGATTATGATCGCTGCTGAGGGCGTTAACGGATTCAATGTTTATGAGCGAGATGTTTTTAATTATGAAGAAATCATGCTAGAGGTTAGGTAGAGAGCTAGTATTGGAATTGTAGAGATAATGGGTGGGTATGTCTGGTACTGCTATATTATAGTTATTATTGGTGCAGAAATTATTTATTGCTATGCCTGATCTACTTGCATGACCCTTGTTCCAGGTTGGGTGTTTTGCTTTAAAATCTCTTATTAGAAGACCGGGATTGTTATCACTGAGTATGTTTTCATAGTCATTGGTATTGATTATGTTACGGGGGGGTAAATAGAGGATACTGTAAGAAATTGATTATCTTTGGCTTTGATATGTATTGTAAATTTTTCAGAAGTGGAGTTAGATTTTATAACCAAATGACGATTAATGCTATTTTTGATGAATATTGTAGTGCCTCCACACCGATAGGATGTACGGTCAGTTCTATGAATAGTGCAGTTTTTATAATGTCGGAGGGGTTGGATTCATTCCGATAGGAAGAGTGTGTGTGCTTGTTCTTACCCAAATGGTGTCCTCCTTTACTCGAAAATTTAGAATAACATTCTTTTGCACATCTGCATTCTATATAACTAAGCCCTCCTGTTTTCAGAATTATTTACCCCCTCAAGCATTCCACCCACATATAGTTCCCCTCATCGCTTATCATTATTCGAAAGCTTGGGGAAATTCTTCGAACGAATGACTTAAAAAATAAGAGAATCACACATGTACATTTCATGTTTCTTCGTAAAGAAAATGGTGCGTGTTATATAACGAATCAACCTAAAAAATTTTAAAAAAATATGTAGCTTGAATTTATAGGTGTCGGAATATATGTATTAGCAAAGCATTCAGGTTAATTGATTGATTGGTTTTGTAAACATCGCAGTAGAAGCAACACGAGGATTATTGACGATGGACCGCGTAATTTTGAATGACGGAATGACACCTGAGCTGGTATTCCCTCTTTTAACTTCCACATCACGGCAACGAGATCAATGTATTCAGTGACATTCATGCTAGGTATGCTTAGCAATGCATTCAGGTCTTTCTTCATTTGACATTTCATTCACTTTTTTACCTTATGAAGAAAAGTGTCGCTCAAAATTTTGTTTAGTATTCAAACACGCTCAATATTCTATAAGTTCTGGCGGTAATTACATCTGAGTACGGCGATCGAAAAGCGTTGTTTCGAACCCTGGACCAAGGGGTCCGAAGTTGACGAGCCTACCAATCAGGCCGAAAAGATATCTCATCGGGCTGGTTGAGTAAGGCCTTTTAACTTCTAATGTTGTAGTAGAAGAGAGTCGCTGCAATACTCCCCCCCTCCAAGAGATTGTACAGAAGGTTGCTTTTTTGATTGCTTGGTTTGTTTTCAGATGGTTGTTTTTCGATTTTGTCAGTCGCAATTGATATACATCCCCTCCCTGTAGAATTAAGTTTTGCTTGGGACAGTTTCCATTTTTAAGTCATCGGCTATCTCGTGTTGAGTGGCGGGTCTCGTCGACACGTGCGCCAGAGCCGGGATATCACTAGTCGGGATTTTTGAATGCGTTTTGTCTTAGATGTACAGAGGCAAGTATTTTTGCGTCGGGGCATATGCAATCAGTATGTATAGGCTGTGCTGCCATCTAGTGTTCATGTCCTGAGTCACCACTACGGCGATCGGGAAGCGGCGCGATCGAGAAGCGGCAGCGTTGTTTCGAACCCTGGACCAAGGGGTCCGAAGTTGACGGGCCTACCAATCAGGCCGAAAAGATATCTCATCGGGCTCGTTGAGTAAGGCCTTTTAACTTCTAACGTTGTAGTAGAAGAGAGTCGCTGCATGTGCATAAAGTACATATAATTTTGTCTCAATTTTCGATACATCCATATTTTTCTTTACACATATCTTGAAATAATGTCTGTTTCGCTTTTCGTTTGTCCTTGGTCATATTTTATTTTAAATAATACAGTTACTTCATTGCATTCTATTCTTGTGCTACTGAACAGGTAAAACAAGAGAACAACACCAGTGCTACAAGATTGAAAAGAATTAGGGATCGATATTTTATACTTATATGTTTTTGCGTGAAATTATGCTATAAATATATATTTAAAAAAAAAATGCATTTTCGTTGATGCAACTTTGTAATCAAGCAAAAATGTTATTACTTATTTTAATACATTCTTCAAGTCTTTGTTTCATATTTATGTTTTATAATTTATTTTTATATGTTATACTTTATTTTCACAACTCAAGTAAACACTTGAAATTTTTAAACGGGTCACACACACACTCTTGGTGACTTGCGTGTCATAAGATTGCTAAGGCCTTCTCTATATCTGTGGCATACCCAGATATTATTTTTTTTTTGCGGAAGATGGGCATATCGTTATCGGGGTGGGGGAAGAAGTAATTACTTTAGTTAAGAATTACCATTTAGTAAAAATCAAATAAAACGCTACTTCAACCTTATTTCTCCTATTTCAGAAAGGTTTAAGGGTTGATATAATCTAGTCAAGTAACAAAAATAAAGAGCATTTAAGAAAAATAACAAAGATACTATGAGAACAAAAAAGTCACTAACCCGAATCGGTTTTACTCAACAAGATAGAAAATTTGATAAAAATTATTCAATGATTGAAAAAGCGGTCGCAATTTAAAAAATGGCTAAGAAGGTGCGACTGACCCAGAGGAATATATCGGAGACAGCAAAGACTTTCTTATTCTTTTCTGAAATCGGTTTAAACACAGTTCTTTTTTCTCTTACAGATGAAAAAAAATTAAGCATAAGAAGAAAAAAAAAAAAGTTCACCTCCCCCTTAAATTTAGAACATCTAAAATAGCCTAGCAAAAAAAAAGTATTCAGAAATATTTCAATTTCCACAAAAAATCTTGGGGGAGTGTATATGTCTTTTTGCACTCCAGTTCTCTAGACGATCTAATAATTCTATTGTCCTTCTTAACGATCTAGTTGCCCTTAGTGGAATATGGGAACCTCGCTGGGAAACACTGTTCTATACTGACGAACCGAGGTTCTGCTTACAAAGTGATTTTTGACAAGTCTTCATCTTGAGAAAGCTAGAAGCCTACCAAGGTAAGGAAAAACAAGTATTTTGATGAAAGTGTAATCTGAAGAAAACTAATTTTACAATCACTCGACATACTGGGAGCTAATATGTTTTGGAGTGAATTGAAAGTCTTTGGTTGTCATCCTTAACAGAAATATAGCTATATATCGATTATATATAAGTCCCTTTGCACTACTTTTCTCTACACCGGACTTAAGCATACATTTTAATAAGATAGTATTCGCAGACGGCTTAGTTGAGGTTTAGAGCAGCCTTAGATATTCGGGAATTCCAAATTAAGAACTCGTATTATGGAGAAGGAAATGAGACATGACAGTTTCGCTTCTTTCTCGAATATTTGTGTTTTATTTTATTCTCCATCTATTCACCTCTGGAGATAGTTATGACGTTGGGCTATTCGCGATTTTTTCTTCGCTAATCTTGAGGACTTTAATTGAGATTGATTACTGGATATAACAATTTCTTTACAACAAAAATGAAACGTGATTATGTTAATTAGATGCAGGTGGAAATAAAATAAAGTGATTTAAATATGACGGTATATAAGCAAAGGGTAACTTAAAGGACGAGTGTGGCTAACTCTCAGTGTATACCTAGCAAGAGATCCATAATGTCAAGAGTTGTTAAGGGCTGTAACTGCCGCAAAGGATTTCATAAATCAAAGTAACCTCAACTGGAAAGGTTTTGGTTAGAGCGTATCATTTTAATAATGTTTGAATAGGTGGATTAATCCAAAGGCCCCTCAAAGACACCGAAAATTCCTTAGGCATTATATTACAGTAATTGATTAATAAATCGGTGAGTTAAAACTGACTGGTGTGTCTTTGCGTAGGTTATTGACTTTTAGTTAGTTGTATTTGACTGTATTATGGCACAAGAGTCGGGGAGAAATAGTCGAACACCACATAGTGGACGGTTCATTCATGAGTTAAAAGCAAAAAGGTGTTTTTTTTTTTTTTTAAATAAAAACCTATTCTATTGCCATTTCGATATATTACTTGTACTTCTAATCATGCGTGTTCATTCCATTCAGATCCGATCATAACACGGATGTCTATATCCATACATATCATGTTAAATATATTCTAATTCTATGAATACTTGACTTTAAATGTTATCTGAATCGTTACAAGTGTGAATAATTTATCAATAATGGCATATTACCAGGTTACTGAAAAGGTTTGTTGGCATTTGTGTACGTAACAGATTCAACAGTATTTATGTCTCGAAATCTATCACCTGCACTGAAACGAAAATACTCGTATGCGGCGTTTCCGTTTAACAATTTTTTAAATATTTTCGGTTTCTATTTTTTATAAATGTATATTAATTACTAATAATCTAATTAGGTTCATTATTGAAACTAAGATTCAAGAAAGGAAGCTTTAAATTCGTATGTATGCTAAATAATCATAAAAATTTTAAAAGTTAAATTATATACTTTAAAAATTTACTATATTTGAACAATCCAGAATGAAAAGGTTTTGTATTTTATTTTTCTCATACGTATGTGTTCCTTGTATTTAAGAATGAATTAATTTTTTTTTTCATCTCAATGAAGAAATTCAATGTATCAAAAAAATTCATTTGTATTGTTAGTAATTGAAGCAATTAGTATACGAAATGCCGAAAAATGTAGTCAATTTATATCGAACCGATAAAAAATATATTGCTTAAGTTACATAACATTTAATGATAAAAATCCTTTGTAAAGAATTCGACATTAAAGTAAATAAAAAAAAAATGACATTTTTTTATATTTACATTGATATTTTTTTTTCTATTTTGAGACATTTAAAAATATCACAAAACTTTGAAAATATTTGTGTTCTTAATTCTTACGTAAGAGATAAGTCCATCAACACACTTTGATATTCAATATTTAAATAAATACATTTTCAGAATAAATTAAAGTAAAATGTCAGAATTTAAGAAGAATTTCCCATAAAAACGATGGAAAGTATAAATGTGTAAACACGAAATGTTTGTGCCTAAATAAGAACAGTTCCGATTTGTAAGAATAGTTCGATTTTGTTTAATAGGAATATAAGAATTATGGTTATTTTTACTACTAATCTATATATATATCTGTATATATATAAGCAAAATACCACTGACTGACTCATCACGATATCTCTAAGACTATACAACCGATTGACTTGAAATTTAGCATAGTTACTCATTTTGCTATGTAGACGCTCACTTAGAACGGATTTTACGGAATTCTAATCCAAAATGTAATTTTCATGTGTTAATCTTTTTAATCCATCTGTTATGTCATTTTTGGCGACTTTATCGCTAAAAATGACATGACCGACGCCAAACGGAATATATTTTTTTATATGTATACTGTGTATTGCTACCAATTAAGTATACTTGGCGAGATGTGCGCGTGCGAAATGGAAAAAACCCAAATAATTTAATATTGAGGCGCTGATGGAGGATTGACAAGATTTTGGCGAAGAGGCTCTTTATGCGAAATTTCGTGCATGCTTATAGGGTAGCGCATACGCAAGATAATACGCTAAGTAGGATGTATTATAGGTTTGTCATAATATATAATGTAAATGTTGAGCCTCGAAATTCCTACATTTAGAGATTTATCACCAAATATCTTCCACCGCCAAGTCGAAGCATTTCAATGGCCTTGCATTGTGAATTTTAAAAAGCTATAGTATTGTAACCCCAGCTGATTTCCAACCACTTTGCTCAGAAAACGATAATTTTTTATTGTTGTGGAACCTAGACGTAAGTCTTAAATTTATGAGAAAAGTATTTTATTATTAATAATGATTGATAAATTACATTTGTAAATCTAAACGCAATCTTACGAAGATACTGAAGTAGGCTTTTAACAAATGAATAAAAACAGTATGTTATTCATGTAATTGATAAAAAAAAAATAAGTAGCTATCAAAATATTTATTTAGATGTACGCATTAATTGTAACCTAATGTAAATATTATGCAAAAGTTTTGTTTCTGTATTTTGACAATTTTTAGTTTTTGTTTTCTAGGAAATAAGCGTTTTTGATTTTTTAAATTGGCTGGATATTTTATCGTTTTCATAATACAGAATTATTTTTAATGCTATGATTTTTTAAGATCTATTCTGTCTTATTCAATTGCAGTTCTAGATATGCTGCTAGCGTAATAGAGTTATCCCTTTGCAATAAGGATAACGTAATACGGGTGACTTTTTGCTAAAAAATGTTATTATACTTTTTTTTTTGTTAGTATTTTTTGTTGAATTTTTAAATAATTTGATTTTAAAAAATTAATTTCGGTTACATTTTTTAACTTGAAAAGTATTTCATTGTTGGTTAATACAAATTGATTTTTCATATTTACTTTTCAGTTATAATTTTAATAATGTATGTTAAATATATTTGGATAGAAGGAATACCTACTCCTTTCCAAGTTTTTAAGATTCTTGGCTAAGGAGCATGTTTATTTTCGTCTCTGTCTTTGCTGTTCGGTGAAATATCGATGGCGTATAAAATGAGAAATATTATTGTTTCTCACGTGTTTAACATCTGGGATCGGTTTAAATGCTACACTCAAATGCTATCTGGTGCCTCTTATAATACTAACGATTTATACTTTACCGAAATGTGTAAACCAAACACGTATGGATCTATTTGTGAAATTATGGCGGTGGCAGAGCTATTTCCCTATCAGTTCGAAGTGTATCAAAGTGACTGCTGTAACGTCGTGATCCCAGAATGCGTAGAATGAAGGGATCACACAGCTTAAGAGTCCAAACAGATATAGTTGAAAAAAACACCAATATCTAAGTATCCGATGTAGTTCGATTTAGTTATCAATTCGCAAGCGAAGGCAATCACCTCCCACTTATCGCTGTAACGCTCTCTAGCTCCTCCGCCGAATCCCTCCTCTTTTTTCTTCTCCCTTTTTTAGACCTCGGGTAGGTCTGTCTCCCGCCTTCCTTTTGAGTTATTTTCCTTTTTTGAAAGAACAACCCAATTAAAGAGAAACTCCGTTTTGTCCCCTGCAACACTATTCGCTCAAGTCGGACAATGTCAGTCTTCCCCACGTGCAAGTCGGTGTCGGCCGTCACACAGCTAGGCCATAAATTCCCATTATAAACATGACATGGATCAACAATACCTCACAAAGGGGGTTCAACTCTGCCGCACCTGTGTAACAGTCCATGAATGTGGCTGAATGTCCAAGCCACCTGACTTTGTTCTTTATTGCTTTTAAACTATATATTTTTAATGAATGGGAAGCTGGGAACAAAACGGGGTTCAAAACAAGTCTGTGGAGGAGTTATTTATAGCCTACGCTACACTGCCTTATAGCTGCTGTTGGTGAAGCACAATTCAGGGAAAAAAAGATTACGTTTTACGGGAAACTGTCATAGTGGTCATTTTGACGTTTATATTGAAATAGTTGGATTAACAAATAGAAGTAAAGTTAATCCTGGTGATGATAATGTGAAACAAAATGAAGAAAATGATTCGTCTTTAGTGTTTCAGCCTCAAGAAAATGTGTCTGTGTTACTTTCAAAGACTCAATCAATATCTAACATTGATTTATCAAGTTCAAGTGAATCAATTATTAATGATGTAATATCTCTTCAACTAAATAAAGGTAAAAAAAAAAGAAAAAAATTCACAAATTCAATTAGATATAAACAAGTAAGACAAACTGCTACAAAATATACTCAAAGTCATCTTGAAGTACATAGAGAAGCTGCTTCAAAATATACTAAAAGCCACCCTGAAGTACATAGAGCAGCTGTATGAAAATACTTTTCTAATAACTCCCATGTGAATCAAGCAGCTGTAATTAAATACAATGAAAAAAGATCAAAAGTTAAATTAGCGCCATGAACTTCCAAAAATTTGTCTGGTTTTAAATATAAAATAGATATTGACTATTCAAATGATAAAATTGTCAGTATCGGAAAACGTTTGCCCTGTTCGAGGTGCCGTGCTTTAAAATGGATAGAACAACCTCCAGGAATGTGCTGCAGTGGTGGTCAAGTCCAGCTTCCTGCACTTAGATCCAACCCTGAACCTTTGAATAGTCTTAACCATAAGGATCAGCTTTCAGAACATTTTATTTCTACATTTCGTAAGTATAATGGATGTTTTCAAATGACGATATTCGGAGCAAAAGATTTGAAGGAGGGAAATTTTATGCCAACATTTAAAGTCCAGGGGCAGGTATACCACAGGATAGGTAGCCTTTTGGCTGAGCTTCCTCAACAACCTTTTCTTCAGCTATACTTTCTCTGTGATGATGAACGAAACATTCGTTGTGGTATTTTCCAAGGTGTTAAGCCAGAATTAGTTAACCAATTACAAAAGGCTCTACATGAACTTAACAGGTATATTCGCGATTTCAAAGCTGCTGTTGATTAAGTTCCTAAAGATCAAAAGGAGTTCAAGGTTATAATTAATGCCGATAAAAACCATCTGGAGTGCACAAAGGTCGTTTCAATGCTCCTCAAAATAAAGAAGTAGCTATCCTTATTATGGGTCAGGATTTCGAAAAAAGAGATATCATTCTACATAGCAGAGACAGTAAATTGGTACGAATTAATGAAACGCATCGAGCTTACGATGCTCTTCAGTACCCTGTGATGTTTTTTTCGTGGGGAAGATGGTTATTGTATAAATATTTCAAAACTTGATAGCAATACTAGGGCTCCTATCAATAAGACTGTCTCTGTTTCTGAGTTCTACAGCTATAGGTTGATGGAGCGTGTTGGTGAAATCAATTATCTACTGCTCTTTCGTCAACTTTTTTATCAGTTTTTGGTTGGTATGTATGCAAAAATAGAAACTGAAAGGCTTGATTGGATTCGTAACAATCAGAAAAAACTTAGGAGTGAGGAATATGTCCACTTAAAAGACGCTAAGGCAAAAAAATATACACAGTCTTCAGAAATAAATAAAATGGTTGTATTGCCGTCTTCGTTTACTGTAGGATCTCGCTTCATGCATGAACGAACTCAAGACGCTATGACATACGTAAGACATTTTGAACGTTCCGACTTAATTATTACATTCACTTGCCATCCTAAATGTTGATCTTTTGAGGCAAGGACAAAAACTTACCCATTAATTGATAAACTATTAACAATTAAATACTTTTCTCATATATTTGAAAGTCGTGGATAACCATTACTACAGACTATCAATTTCTTAAAATTTTAAATTCAGATTATAATTATCGTTTAAAAATTGAAATTGTTCTTGATATTTTACATATAGGTTCCAAAATATAATATTATCGTCTGCCCAGTTGAGGGGGTGGGTATCAGCTATATATATATATATATATATATATATATAAGCGAAATACCACTGACTGACTCATCACGAGATCTCAAAGACTATACAAACGATTGACTTGAAATTTAGCGTAGTTACTCATTTTGCGATGTAGACGCTCACTAAGAACGGATTTTACGAAAGTCTTATCCAAAATGTAATTTTCATCCGTTTATCTTCTCTTATCCGTCGGTTATGTAATTTTTGGCGACTTTATCGCCAAAAATGATATGACCGACGCCAAACGGTATATATTTTTTACAACGTTTTTCTGAATTTCACTTGGTGTGTGTGTGTGTGTCATCAAATTTTCGATCGTTAATTTAACCAACTTCCCATCAAGCTAGAGCTTTGAAATTTCGGGAATCGTTC
>BMAW01058101.1:0-91620 GCA_019974015.1 Nephila pilipes | reverse complement strand
TGAAAATTTCATCATTTATTTGTATCAGTACAAGTCGTTTCTGTATTAAATTTCATTTGATTCTGATTATTCTTTCATGGTGTTGCATTTTCTACAAACAGCAGTATAGTATATATTATACCCAAAACATTACTGAAAACTGTAGTTGATAATAAACGATTTAGACTGAACAGAGAATCATCTCTTCAATGTGCTTTTGTCTAATGTTTGTGTCTCGCCAGACAATTTAATGCCCAGTCTGGGGATAAGTTCAGGTGAATACTGTTATCCTCTAAGTATATTTATAAATGAATATATTCATATGAAATGGAGAATATCATACTTTTAAATGTTCTTGAAGTGTAATGTTTAGTGTCTGTAAACTAACACTTGATGTCTGAAAACTAATCCTGTATTTAATTATTTTATATAAAATATATTGAACCAAGTTACCAATCTCCATACAATGAAACTAATAGAATTATTTGATTTTGCATCACCTTTTATCAAAAGATCATGGACCCTGTATTAAGTAAAATTCTTTACATTTGAAAGCGTATAATATAATAAGAATAAACAAAAACACAATGCCATAATGGAGAATAGTTAATTTAAGGTAAAAGTATATCTTGAAAACAGAATTTTTGAGTCAACGCAAAATGTGTAGACAAATTCATATTTATTCATATTTTATATTTTATATTTTATTCATATTTTATATTTTATATTTTATTCATATTTTATATTTTATATTTTATTCATATTTTATATTTTATATTATATTCATATTTTATGAACATCTCAGGCATCAAAATTAGAAATACACCAGAAAAGAATTTTGCTGAGCGTATTCATAATACAAATATAAGCAAAAATAAAAGGCTCTTCCCAAGAATTGTATTTCAAAAGGCAATGTACACTTTTTATAACTTTTTTGGTATTTTGTGAATTTAATAATATATAGTATAACCTTATCCTGAGAAATGAGTAATATTTTAATAACATTGCCCCTACGTAGAAAGCTATGATATTCCGAGTTCTGAACACAGTTTTTTTTAAACACATTGTGATTTTCCCTCTATTGCAGTAAAAAATAAATATATAAACTTCTACTCAATATTAATAACAAGAATTATCTATTATATGTATATGTATTTATAAAACATATATATAAATGTTCGCGTTTACTTATGCGTATAATATTTTATGACGTTTTGTTTTGCAATAATGAAAAATGTTGTTTTCAGTGCATTTCTGATCAGGGAAATTCATGAACAAATAATATTAAAATAGCTATAAATCAACTTCTAAATAAGAAGCAAAACTCAAATATTTTTTAAAGGTCACTCTCCCCCTCATTAAAGTTTAATTTGATATCTAAAATTATAATACCTGTGTTTACCAAACATTTTGTTTCAAAGGTGTACTTTCAACTTAATGATATAAGTAAATTTAAAATATTGCATCTATTATAACTTTTTGTTTCCGAGAAAATAGGGCACGTCTTACAGAATATTAAGCAAAAATTTATAAACATTCGTTAAAGCTTTAATAAATAGTATAATATTTATATACCAAGAGTATTTTAAATTGCAAAAAATGACTTTATTTGAAAACTGTGAGTTGGATATCAAATGTTGATTTGTTTGTATTGATACATATTCTGTTTTCTTTACCTTGAATAAGAAAACATATATTAACTGTTGCATATTCAACAAAAGATATAATACCTAGGAATAGAATCTGTGATTCAATAATGCAATTTATTTCATTCATTGAAAAATTAAAGATAAAGGGAAAATTTTCTCTAATAACTAATTTTTTTTCATACGTGCCACACAGAAAGGATAATTACTACACTCCATAGGAACTGTATTACAGTATAACTTCAATTCAAGATCAAATTTTTCGTAATTTATTTCTATAGATTAAGTTGGAAATCAATTCTGTGTAAAATTACAATTGTGTAAAGACATAAAAAAGGAAATTTCTAACAATATTTTTAATATATGAAGACCACAACTGTAATTGTGGTCCCCTGTTTAAAATACAGATATTTTTATTTAGGCTTAAAATTGTTTATGGTTTCTTAAAGACTGTTCTCTTTTCGGTACAGAAATCTTACACTGGCTTAAAAATTATTTATGAAATTTACGCTGGAATGGTAAATGCTGGATATTTAAGATAATTTTTTTTATGCTCAAAATCAAATAAAATTTTAAAATGCTTTAAACAAGACTAATCTAGATATAAGTTTGATTTTTAAGATTATAATTAAGGACAGAAAGTTACCACTTTTGAAAAATATATCTAGGTTCGAAAACATTTACCCGAAAAAAAATCAGGAGTAAAAAATATAATAATATTTTTTTAAATTCTTAAACTTGAAAATGTAGGTTGAAAAAATTGCATATTAAAGTTTTAAAGGATTTCTACGTATTTTTACATATATTTTTGAGGAATTAAACAGATAAAAAGCATAACTATTTACTGAAGCTATATGTTTGCATAGATTTTTGATATATTATATTAAGTGGCATGTTAATGCAGAATATAGATGCAATGTTTGACTGTAATTCGAAAATATAGCGAAATGAGTTACGACATTTAAAATATAACAAAATTTTATTTTAAAATTAAAATGCATATAGCACTTCCAGGGAGGCCTACTTTACATCTCCCATGCTACGAAAATTTTATCTGCCTCGTTAAAAAACTCTCTCCTTCCTTGCGGGCTCTAACACCAGCACCGCGAATCGGAGGTTTCTGAATTATTGCTCGGAGGAGATGGGAACACAGGAATTTATATATTTTTTAAATGATTGAGTTATATAGGTATATTATATCAGCACTATTAAGTCTCCTCCACCCACCCACTCCCCAAAAAAATTAACGTAAATTATCATCTTAGAAAACGATTTGGGGAAATACTAGAACTGTATTTTCTTCCTTTATTTACATAAGTATTCGGTTACGAGTATAGCTCAATGAATTAGTATAGAAGTGAAAGCAAATAAGAAGAAAAACTATATTTCTGCTAATTGTTACATATAGCAACATCAGTTCCTATGCTGCTTTCAAATGGCTTCTTAGCTTCATACCATATATCTTTAGGAGGTTAAAACATCAAAATTTTAATATGATTAAAAATTGGGAACAACGTTGGGATAAACGTTGCTGTTTTAGCTTCTGCAGATGCATTGTTTAAAAATTACCAATCGATATATTTAAGCAAAGATAGAGATATTTTCGAATTCCCAAACTTGTTTTTTTTATTTATTTATTTATTTCTATTTTCTCTTATTTATTTATTTATTTCGATTTTCTCTTATTTATTTATTTATTTCTATTTCTCTTCCATTTATTTATTTATTCCAGTTTCTCAGCCATCCACTGTTTGTGTGATCCAGAATATTTTGTGAATCAAGGATATTGTTATACCACCATTTCTTGTTAGGCTGATTTTCAATCGTTTACACCTATACAGATTGATAATTTCGTTACTCTATTAATTAGCATATGTAATAACTGTTTTAACATTTAAAGAATATGAGCTCGCAATATAAAATCAAGTACTCCTACTCCGTCAACAAAAAATACTTTATCTAGTTATTTCTTATTAAATAATAACTAATATCATATATATACATATGACAAAATCAATCAAATTAGTGCAAATAAATATCTGGTAAATTAAAGCGTTTGAAACTGCAGTCTATATCCACTCAATCCTTGGACAGGAATTTTTGGCAGTATTTTTGCCAAATAGGTTACCAGTCCAGCCGCCGACTTAACGTTCAGCCAAAAATCGCCACAGTTAGGCAATTTCTGAGAATCGCGCCAAGTGGTTGGACTAAACTGCATTTTACAAAGAATAACCATTGGAAAAACAAGTAAAACATCAAGTGTAAATATTTAAAAGTGACAATTTGAACTCCTAGTTAGAAATAAACATCATTTAATTAACGATCAATTGAACAAGACTAATACATAATAGGAGAGGAAATGGAGCCAACTAGAGGGAATCAAACAACAAACCAATGAGAAAAAATAATCAAAAACATGTCCCTTGCAGTGCATATTTATATTCAAAAAAAACATAGTTTCTTCAATTTTACAATTGATCTATTTAGTTAATATTTATTGATTAAGTCAATATTTGATTATGATGCCTGATTAATATTTATTGATTAATTATTTGCCTACAACAATTTTATTGATTGAAATGATTAATTGACAGGGACAATATTTTAAGAAAGATCCAGCGTCTCATTTCGTCTCTTATTTGTTTAAATAAACTGTATATAGTCCCGACATCTAAAATCTTTATGCTTCGTAAGTATTTTCCTTTTATATTTATTGGTTAAACATCTGTTACTTATTTCAGTATTAGTACACTTTATCGCGAATTAGAGAACATCTTATAAAGAATCATACCTCTTATACATATTCGTTTAGAATTCTTTCTTTTCTATCCAGCTATCTGTCCAGGAGTTCGGAACACAAATCAGGAATCCAATATTCACTAAATTTTCCAGTCCATCGGTTTACCAAGTCCTGACAGATCTCCGTCGATTGGCACAAGAAAATCTTCAAGAAAACCTTTTCTTTTCTTTCTCTTCATTTTAACTCAAAATGGTTATACTTCTGAACAAACCATTTATAGCTAGAAAATTGGTCCCAGGTATAGGATCAACAAGAAACAGACATATATTTTATGAAGTTTAAGTAAAAAAATGAAACCTAATATGTATTGAGTATTTGCTGTAGAAGCTTCGAAAAGAGCGTAAGAATTGGTTAAAATAAGCATAAACGAGACGAGGTGGATAACTCTCATTTATATATTTATAATAGTATACTAAGCCCTACAAACGAATATATATATTGACTTCAAATCGTTCAACGGCCTCTTAACAACAGTATGGTTTTTCAGTTTTAAGCTCTTCAGTCCAGCTAAACGCCTGCTTTAAATGAAAAGAAAAAATCATATATCAGGATACATTGTTTTATTAGGAAGAAAAGTATTGATATTAGATTATAATGACGATGAGTATAAAATGTGTTTTTTAAAAAAGTATGAATAGTTGATTGGTTTTATTAACTCGTTCAAAGACCAGCGAAAGGAGAAAAAACCGTTTCCTCAGGCCTGGCTCACGTAAAATGAAAGCACGAACGGAATCGAGCGATTTTCCTCTTTTAGCCATTCTTCCTATGGAAATTTATATAAGATCATTCCTGAGATTAAATATGCTCTTAGCATTTATCATTAAGCACTAAATTCGGTAAAACAATTGTATATTTAAATTTGCGGATTTTAAAGAAAATAATCAATTGATAATGCAATAAAAAATAACCTGATTGAAAAGTACAATAAAAAGCTTCCTAAAAATTACCATTGAGCTTTAAAATATAGATGAAATAGTAGATGAATCTCAAATAAAAATGAAATAAAAATCACTAAATAATACATTAAAATTTTGGAAGCACATGACAACATTTAGAAACATTTCAAAATTCCCCAATCCAACATAGCAGAAAAGAAAATAAAACGCAAACAAAGGCGACATTGAAGATCAACACTCTGTGGAACGAATTTGAAACACACTGTGACTCAACTTATTTAGTGAGTTGAAAATTTAAAAAAATGGCAAATTGGAATCAAACAGCTGTGATCCATAAGGCCTCTGGTGGCACAGGAACAGCGTAAGAAAATGATACTGTGAAACGTGAAGGAGAATCAGCGCCGATCCATCATACGTGATCATGGACCTTGAACGACGAAAGCATACAACGCGAAGCCGTTATTTGAAACGACCATTCAAACATTAGACACATTTGAGACATAAATACCTGAATGCAGGCCATCAATCCACCAATACGGATTTTCTAACTAGTAAGAAGAACACTTCCGAAACATCTCTTGAATTAACATAATTTTGTCGCATACAGAATTCCTTTATGACCAGGGCTACAATAATATAAGATCTGTATAAATTACTATAGTAACATATGAAAATAAAGATATCGTAAAATGTCCAATACAGAAGTAATCCATTATGGGAATAAATCATTCTTGGCGTTCACAGAATCACTCTAGGAAGATACGTGGATGGATCAGTCGAACATCCTGAATCTTCTATTCACAAACACACACCCATTACACTGGTGCAGTAAGTGTGTCAAGTAGGCGGATGAAGTGCGTGTTGTGTGTGTGTGTGTGTGCGTGTGTGTGTGTGGCTGTGTGTGTGTATGTGTGTAGTGTGGTAGAACTTAATCACAGAAATGCCACGGTCTCTGTTTGGAAACTCTGACGGGTTCTGATCTCAACCCTATCTAAGGATTTGAGACGATCTACCTAATTACCAGCATAAATACACAAGTAGAGCATATTGGATTATACCATTAAAGAATATCAGCTTCACGCTCTTCTCTGTTGGTAGCATCTTACATCTAACACATCAATCAATAACCGCAGAGACTAACCCTAGAGATGGCACTCATAGTAAACCAGATGTAGATCTTCTCAGAGTACTAACCCTTTTGAAACGTAGTCAAAATTTTAAGTCGATCGGACGAAAACAATGAGTATCGAGGTTGGAGCAAGTGGTCTTTAGCTTATTTTAAAAATGGAAAAACTCGATTTCAGGTTCCTGATAAAAAACATTGTTTTAAGGGAAAAACACGTGCAAGCGAAACAATGATTGAAAATGAGCACCTGATCCTCATGTCCATCAAAAAGCAACGATTGTCGGTTGTTTTCCGAGTTTAACGTGGTCAAAAATCGACACAAATGACGATGGAACTGCCGGTAGACCTGTAAGCCGATTACACCGGAAAATGAGTGAAGTGACAAAAATTATAATGAAAGATCGTAAGGTGAAGTCTCCGAGGATCTGCGTGAGACGATCACAGGATTACCATGGAAGTGCATTACGAAAAGGTTTTGAAGTGAAGTAAGTTTTCAAATTAAGGTGCCGCGGTACTTTCGATGGAACAACAGCAACGGTCGATGATTCAGAAGCTGTTATCGCTATTTACTCGCAACAAAAACGCGAAAAAGAAAAATTGGGGGAGAAAAAGATTTGGAAAAGCGTTGGAACGATTGTGTAACCTAAAGGTGATTAACAAAGGTGTTATGTTGATGAATTAAAAAAAATTTTGCAAAAAAATGTTGTTTTCAATGTTAGACTCGGGAGTTATTGATCGATGTGTTAGCTTGCGTGCTTGCGCTTTTAACCAAAAGAGCAAGTGGTGCCATCTAGTGTTGGATGACGTCTAAAAATGTAAAAATCATACATATAGAAAATAATTTCAGGCTCATTGATGCATTATATTTTGAGATATCGTGTTTTTACAAAGATAAAAAATATCATTTTTTTTAGTATTACGATCAGGTAAATTCATGATCAAGTAGTATTATGACAGCTCTATCTCAGCTTCTAAATAAGATAGAAACAATATTCAAGTGTACTTTTAAAGATAAAATATTCAGCTATAACCTTAAACCATAAATAAATTTATATCTTGAGCAAAATCTGTGTTTTGAAGACGTCCTGCCACCTTAAACAACTTTTACCTTTTCACCAACAAACTCGAGCACAGTGCTCCGGAATACCGTTAAATATCCCGGGATTCTATCCTAGAAAAATGTTCTGAATACAATGTATCAAGTTACTCAACAAAACTTTAAAATCCCTTAGTCAATGCTTTCAAAATGTCTCTCAGTGTTTATAAATTAAATCCTCTTTAAACATCATGCATTTAAATTTTCGTTTCTAATCGATTTCCGGATCAGACAATTTTCATATGTACTGATTATTACCCAGATCTTCATGGTGAGAATATAGCTCCCGTGAAGCCGAAAACTCCTATAAATCCTGTCAATTAACGATAACAACTATAACTGCTCTCTCCTTTTTTGATGATATCTACTGCATAAGATCTTCTCGCAATGCATATTTTATGTATACAAATACATACATATATATTACAGAAATTTTCAGATCAACCTTTCCTACACCATGAAATAATTCTGTAAATTCATTTCCTACATTCAGTAACCGAGTAAAATACCTAAAGATCCCTACATATATATTACCACGTGGGATGTGTATAATCCGTACTTAAACATCCATGGAAAATCAATACGAAAAATGGTGGATGTATATATCATTTCAACATACTGGAGCTATTGGGTGTGTGTTGTGGCACCCGCTAATTTCTCCATGCATTTGACTCTCTCTATCTGGTATGGACAAAATTAAATCAGATGCTCTTAAAATTACGTTCCCTCACTATACCATGATTGCAACGTAATATAAATGCAAAGTATTTAAATTCAATGTTTTTAAACTAACTATTTTGAGATATGCAGTTAATGACCTTCAGCAACATTTTTCTTTTGTTTTTTCTTTTGCTTTTAAGATCTTTTGAACTATTTTACAGTTTACATGAGCGAGATTTTAAATATATATATGCAGATAATATGATTATATATATATATATATATATATATTTAAAATCTCATGCGGATATATATATATATATATATATCCGCATGTGATTTGTGCATTCAAAATGCTTGTATAGTGAATTAATATGAAACATGAAGATTTTCAAACTAAAATTTACAAAAATGAAAATATGAATGATTCAATAATAAAAAAAAATTGTTCTTTCACTGAAATATATTTTTTTTGTAACACTCGTAATATAAATCACTTTAGAGATTGAGTATATTTTTTTTAAATGTGAATTCACAAAAAATCATTTCCATTCAGTATGACAAGAATATCAGATACATGCAAAATTTCAATAAGTTAAGTTTTTGGCTTTCAGCCAAATTGTTTATTTGTATATTGTGTAAATGACCTTTAATAAAATGTTGTGTTTTTTTTATGGGTTCGATAATGGAATAAAATAAGTCATACTGAAAGGATATCGTAAACAACGATTATAAGATGTTAAAGTGTTTAAAAGGAAAATCTTTAATCATATTTTCTCATTTAAGATCTTTAAAATTTAATTTTATCGAAATTGAAAATAATTGCTTTTAAACAAAAAAAAATATTAACAATATTGAAATAAAAATAACTTAATAAATTGAAATAGTACCTATTTTAAAATTTAAACTTCACAATGTTACAAATGATTATAAAGAAAACTTTAACATCCAATTATAGTTTTTATACATCGGATTGGAAGTAATTAAGTATTTTAATTATCTTGATTCGCTTTTAAACGAATATTTATTACTCTATTAAATTGTGCGACATACCAATAGAAGAAGTAAATCACCTGGGGCAGATTTTTTTCACACAATGAAAACAAAATTCTTTGCATTAATAAATTTATTATACCTAATGGAGCGTGCATTTAATTTTAATTTTTATTTAATAGAAGAAACTTTTATATAAAAATTATTCCTCTAATCGCTAAGTGTATGATTATTTTCTGATGCATCAGTTTTGCTAGAAATTAGAAATATATTTATGATTTAAAAGGTCAAAAATAAGTTATTGTTATATAATGGTATTTTATATATGTTGTTGTATTTTGTGTTAAAAGATATTTTTTTTATTTTATTTTAGCGTATACTAAAAAGGTAAAAATGTGTTCTACAGAAAGAGCAATAATAATAATAATAATAATAAATAAAATTGCCTATGTTTCTTTTATTTGAACATTTATTTTCTTTTATGTCCTGAAAAATGTCGAATTATTCAAAGAAAATATTAATTAGTGTAATGTAAGCAAACTTACTAGTTTCAATATACACAGCAGTATAATTTCTATCAAGAAAAGAAAATATCTTCTACAAATTCTTAATGCACTTTTATTTTCTCCAGTAAAACATTTTTAAATACAAAGGTTTTACCAAAGAAAAAAAGAATTTGACTGATTTTTTTTTCAAATGAAAAATTGTTATATTAGAAACACTAGTTTGTTGAGTAACCTTTTTAACGATCTGACTGACAGATTCTCGAGGGTATTCTTCTCGAAGTCAAGAATAAATATTCCATATGTTTCTCCGGGTTGATTTCCTCGCTTTGATGTGGTACTCATAGTGATTGATGAAATTCTATCTTCGGCCATATTTAGAATATCAATCAAAAACGAAGAAAATAGCATGACGAATAAGAAGTGTAAGTATGAACGCTAGCAAAGACGAAAAGCGAATGGCACAGAATTGGCGTGGAAGTGTCGAAAGATCACCAGAAATGTCATCTTGAAATCAGATTTTCACCCAACTGGACAGCCATTACGTCACTGTTTCGACTATATTCATTCGCTTAGACCAAAATTAAATGGTTTAAAAGTGTTATTAACTTGAAATATATACCTAAAAATCACAAATTTTATGTACGACATTTTGTAACAAATTTATATGCATTTTTTTTATTTTAAAAACCAAAACAAAATGGAACTATCTTTGAAGCGGATTGGTATATTTTCTAACTTTCCTTCTGCTGCCAGCTTAAGGTGAATAGGAGTATTAATGTAATTAAACATAATATAAACTAAAAATTATTAATTTGAATATTTGAATATTATCACAGCTACAATTAATTAAAATTAAACAAATAATAAAATAATAAAGGATGGCTTTGGGTGACTTTTTTGCGACATGGCGAGAGACTTGGCTCTAAATTTAATTCGTGAGAAGATTAGTTTTAATAATTTAACTTTTATTAATTATAACTAAATTATCGTATTATTATCCAAAACAATCGCGTAGAAAAAATTTCAGCTCAATTGATCTCTTTAAAATGTTAATAAAGTAGCTTTAAATGTTTTGAAACAGGCAATATTATAATGTGAGTTAAAGAGAACACATTAATAAAATACTTAATTTTGGCATTTGTTTTACTTCAAACAAATTAAAAAATTAGAGGAAATATATTACGACAAATTTTTGAAAATTAAGTTCCCTATTGGTAAAAGCAAATATTAGACAGTAGATACAAAATATATATGGAGAAACAAAATAAGTTTTTGAATTGTGATCAGCTACGATACTTTTAAGTTAACTTATATAACAGTCCCTTTAGTAGCTAATTATTAAATTGATTATTATATGAACTACATATAATTATATTTAAAACAAACGATAAATTATTAAAGAGTATATATACTTAAGCAAAATGTAATTAAATTTGGAGCAACCGATAAAAAATTGAAAAGTGATCTGGTACGCCAAAAGTGATCCACCTAAAACAATAACACCTCTGGTGGCTAATAATATTGTACGATAAATTTTTAAAGTAGACATTGATATTCAGTAAAAATAAATTTATTAAATTATATTTAGATATAATAAATATATTGAAATAAATTTAGATGATGAAATATTAAATTAAACGTATCGTTGAATTGCAAATATAGCTTAAGCAATCTAAATGTAAATATGATATTCATAATGTATTATGATGTCAGTCTCTTAAATCTTAGACTATGTATTATTTGATTCTTTATGAGGCCATTTTTTCAAACAAGAACATGTTAGCACATGTTAATAAAATTCATAATTCAGAAATGCGTGTGAAATATTACAGAAATTCTACTTCCCAAAATCATTTATATGAGATGTAATAAAAATAGATGTTAATTTAAAATAATTAACTGAAAATGGAAAAAAACCCGGTATTTATGAAATATAAAGGTATTAGTTTTATTTGTAATTAAATATATATATATATATATATATATAATTGAATAAAATAATTCAATGCATAGATCGGCCATTCTTACTGGAAAAAAAAAAAACACTGGTACATTCACCAATATTAAAAATAATAATTTCACCATACGAAGATCATTCTATTACGGTAGTTTTAAATAGAACTAGTAATCTTACCATTTGGCACTAATAAAAAGATATGTAGAAACAATGCGCTTAACCAATCAATGTGGCATCCCACTAAACCAGGGTTGACCAATCCGCGTCACGCATATCACAGTGTGGCGCGGCGAAGTCCTAACATAGCACTTGAAAATTTCTCGAAAAATTTTAAGAAATATGAAACTTTCTCCTCCAAATTATTATCTCGTAATAAATTTAAAGAAAAATAATATCAATTTTTCGGAACTAATTCAATACTTCAAGGTCATGCAAAGTACTTTTATAAGATATTAGTTGTTAAATCTCCTGAATTCCAATTTGAAATTACGGACCTACACCACCATTCTACACTTAAAAGTAAATATAAATAGCTTATTTCAACTGCGAGTGAACCAAATGATATTGAATTCTGGAAATTTGATCCCTTGATTCCGTGGTCGGATATTACTCTAGTATTGAATCAACAAGTGTTTGAGATCAAATGTATACTATTGTGGATATAATAAAATCACATTATTATTCAAGATTAACTGAAACGCACTTAAAACATTAAATTTTGTTTGCAAAATTAAGAATTCATCTTAATATAGATTAACTAGGTAAGAAAATACAGATAATAATATAGTTCTGATTTCTTAATAATTAAGGAGAATAAAATATCCCAAGTTATTAATTTTTAATTTATACCTAGAGTAACTGACTGAATGTTTTTATTGATTAATTAACAATTCTAATCCAACTTTGATCTTTAGTTTTATTTGTTATAGTACTTTTTACATCACAAATACTCAGACTTACATAAAAAAAATAACCCTTATAATGTCATGTAATAATCATCATTTTTTTCATTTATTTATTGGCCAATCGAAACGGTATTGCTTTAGTTGGATAACTTTTGGGGTACTAAATCACTTTACAATTTTTTAATCGATTTCTTCAGTTTTAATTATATTGAACTTATTATATTCAATTTAATAATTTATAGTTCCTTTAATTTTAAAGTAAGAAAATATTACGATTGCCGATTTCTCAATATTTATCTTTCACTTTAATTATTATATTTAATTAGTAATTTAATAATAATTATAATAAAAGTGCGCCTTTCGGGGGCTAAATCTGTTCTTTGCAAAACTTTGCACATCTCTTTTCTTTCGATATATTTGCTTTATGTTTGAATAGTTGGAAGTGGAACGGGTGATTTCTTTTTCTTTAAATAGTGCAACTGTTATCAAAAAGGTTGACGACCCCTGTAGTAAGTCGCAGCCTAATCTATTTCGTGACGGCAGGCACAAACACGAGCGCACATTTGGAGTCAGTTCTTTCTTCCCTCAGGACAGGTGGGGTTTTTATCACTAAGCCTAAATTCTTAAAATTACGGGCAACTTTATTTAATTATTAAGTTTAAATAAACAAAAACGTAATATATATATATGTGGGTACCGGGATATTCAATTCTTATACCAAAAAAAAAAAAATAATTCAAATATTTTGATTCATATGTCATAGGTAAAATTAGCTCTTCGATTATTTTGACAATAAAACTGACAATAATATTTCATTCCTGCCATAACATTCCGTCGTTTTATTTAAAGGTTTCCATCAGAAAAATCACATATTAATACGCTAACAATACTTCAGGAAAGATAAAGGCACCATAATCAAAATATATTAATGTCATTTAAAAATTATATCATGCGTTTTCTTAAGTGATAAAATATAGCATATATTACGTAAGATAAGGCAATTAAGATTATAGTTTAAGAAACGAGTTTCAGAGGATATATCTCAAAGTATCTCAAATTGTTTCGTAATATTGAAAAAGTGCAATATATTTGAATGATGACTACTATTTGATGGATAAGATTACACTAATTTTAATGGAAAATGCAAAAAAAAATGAAGTTTTCAAGTATTAGGGAGATAATTTCTGAGAATTTCAGGATGAAAAACTTATTCAGATACTTTGTTGCTATCAGTTGTTTTGATAATAATTTTAAAAAAAATAATGCTCGTACTCTAACATATTAAAAATCATTAAAATATAATTTTGATGAACTAGGATATTGATAATATGACATTTTAAACTTGGTGAGCTTACCTTATATTTCTAATAAATCAATTTCTTTTTTTTTTTTAAATATTGTTTTTAAGATTTGAATTCATTTCAGTTTGTACTCCTTACACAGAGTTAAAAAAAATTAATCAATACTAAAGTATTTATAAGGATATAGAAATTGAGAATATATATATGTCATTATATTGAAAAGAATCAAACTGTTTTGTTATTTATTTATTATATTTCACCTTTTATTTTCAAAAGAATTAATTTAATTTGAGAATTTTTTAAATTCATTCAAAGAACACATAATTGTTTTTTTCTAATACTTTTTTTTAAAAGAAATTGCAATGAATGTAGGGATTTTTTTTTCTATAGAGGTGACAATTCTAAGCTTACCTTTCAAAGCTTATTTTTAAAAATATGATATACTTATATTACTTAGAGATAAGCTAATATTTATTTCTTAATTGAAATTTCCAGCTTCTTGCAAATTAATTTCAAAAGACTTTCAAACTCTTTAACAGGAAGTAATCAGAGTAAACCAAAATTTAAATGTGTTATGTTTCATCTTTCCTGTAAAATCGACTCGAACCAATATTTATACCTATACACTGTTTTGTTTATGTGTACCAATAACTTGATAATTTTCAATTTACAATGCATCAACAGAGAGATATTAAATTTTTCGAACTGTATATGATCACTATGTTCTTTCTATATCATTTATTTTCTACGTGGTTTGTTTAATTTACAGAAATAAAAGTATTTTATCACTCTTAAAATTTAATAATGACACTGACATATATATATATATACATACACACACACACATATATATATATATATATATATATATATTATTTTAATTAAAGTATTATCCTCAGCTCTGTATATCCTCAATTCTGCTGCTACAGTGCATTGGGAATTGAAGCTAAGTTCACCAGCCAAGGTTTCTAAATCATTACTGGTCTGCAGACTAATTTAAGATGTGTCAAAGAGAACTTCTTGTTGTGGAATTTATTGAAGGTATTAGGATTTAGTCGCGAATATGTTGAACAGATGCTATGAAACTCTCTACGGAAGTAAATATGTAGAAGTAAAATGATATATATACAATATGTATTACGACAAAATATGTTTATGAAATTTATTGTGATTTATTACCTGATTAGTGGAAAACATTGTAATAAAGTAATTATTTCATTCATGCTTCAAAAATATTCTATACTCATGTATTTAAACAGTTCTTATTTGCCAAAATTATTTGTACCTAAATTATTTTAAATATAACGCACATTTAGCTTTTTTACTTGAAATATTACCATCATTTTACAGTCAAATCATTATTTCTTAAAAAAAAATTGACGTAAGAAATTTATATCAATAATTTATAAAGTTTAAATTGACTGATTTGTCAAATAACAATCTATATTGATTTTGTTCCAGATATTTTTTTTTTTTTTTTTGAAAAATAATGATATGAATTACTATGAGAATAACAATTTGAGATCAATTATGGAGGTTATCTCATAAAAAATTTACAATCGCAGGTAAATTTCATTCTTTGCATCCATTAAACAAAATCACATTAGCTTTTATATCGCAGGAAATCCAATGAGATTGTCATGTGTATAAAAAAAACTAGTAAAACTATATGCTATTCTTTATGAATTTTTATCCTTCTCTATGTAACATTTTATTTGTTAAAAACAAGATATAAAAGTTCTTCATATATTTATATAATGTATGAATTTATTCTGAATTATGTTAATTATTTAATGTATGAACTAAATATGTGTCATAACATATAATATAAATCGTGTAAGTATTAGTTTAAAATAAAAGTAGTTGATTTATAAAAAAACATTACTATAAATACCTATATTTTATTCAAATAAAAATAAAAAAAAGTTTCCGATATTCGGCTGTGAAATGTTACTAATGGAGATTGAACTGTTCTTAATTAATGTACTAAATTAACTTCTATAAATATTAATTTAATGAACCAATCATTGGAAGATCGCTGGAAAAAATATTCTGCCGTGCTTACTCTTCAGCCGATAATTATTTCGGAAGTACTTCCACTTCGAAATTTTTCGCTCCATCTGAAAATTCCATCATTTCTCATATACGAATGTGATCGTTAGAAATCTTGGTGGGAGGTTGAAGTTGCTGAAACTTAGCAGGAAATGTTTCCCAAGTAAATTGTGAATGATTTAGGCTCATTGATACGGTATTTCTTTTTTCTTGGAAATTCTGCTTTTGTTTGGTGACTCGAAGTACATTAATGGCTGGAAGCGATCTTCAAGGAACTGAATATATCCATTTATAGTCGATTATTGGTTTAATCTAACCACAGGATCATGCATATGTCATGAAAAAACGCATACTATTTTAAAGCTACCTCAAGCGTTCACAGTGATTTGTTGACTGCGTAGATCCATTGCCTCATTGTTCTGCGTCGCACTCGTACCTAATGATTATCTTTCACTGGCACACTATACCACAGCTGGAATCAGGACTAATCAGTCAAAGAATATTTTATCCGTCTTTAAGTCCATATGCTTGCTATACTCGTAATGTCCTACAATCAATGGAGTGTTGTTGATGGTATTTTATTGCTATATACCATCTATATGAATTCCATGCAATGTCCTCCCGATAAGACTGTTGCATGTCCCAATTTGTTACTGTTATTTGACTAAGCATTTCTTGTCTAGTAACACTAACTCCTTTACACAGACGTCACTGGTCTTGTTCATTAATCAGAAGCAGTTGGCCACTACCTTTTCCATGGTGAGAGATAATGACTAGAAATATATATCCTCGACACACTCTTTACACTGTTAATCGATGATAATTGAATTCATTAACAACTTCGGAAACGGAATGTTCTTTGTTTAGCTTCAACTAGCAGAATGCTCTGTGTTTAGTTCAAAGTTTAACCGCTCTCATTGTGCGGCCTAAATCACTTCAGGAAATGTTTTGCATTTATAACTTGAGTACAAATTTAAGTCACTGCAATGTGCTTCCCATTTATAAGTTTCTATTTTCGGCTATTTGGAAATTCACATATTTTAGTCATATAAATTTAGGTACTTCAGTGTAAATGGGACAAGATCGAAATATCAGCTCTGTGCGCAAATTCCCGTACCACCAACACTTTCTCAGTTAAAATCGTCTGTACATGTAACATGTCTGAATATTTCTTCCGGGAACATCTGATGAATAGTTTGGTCAATGGTATGGAGTATTTCTACACATGGCTTAGCTAAAGTACGTCCCAGTCGATATTCAAAGGTATTCCATAATTTTTGACACTCCATTGGAATGTTTAAATTGAATGTTTCGAAGCATAAAGTTAGATAAAAAGCAAATTATCAATAATTTAATGTGTTAAGTATGTTTCAAGTAACACAGAATAAAATCTAGTTTAAATAGTAATATGAAAAAACTTAAAATTTTATTAGATAAAGCAATATTTAAAGTTTTTTAACAGGTACTCACATATACATCGAAGAATCAACAAAAATTACGCAATGAATTTCTAAGGGTCTTTTGTGTTTAAAAAATAAGAATCAGAGCTAGCTGACACTGTCGTTCATTTATTTTCTTTTTTAACAAAACACTTCATCACAATAAACGCAAAAAAAACATGTTATACAATGATCGTAACATAATTATTTTATATAATCTTCAAAGTTACCAGACATCTCGTCCACACCTCGAGAGTCGTTCCGTCGTCTCGTCTAAAATCTTTGGAGACCTTCCCGTATTCAAGCCATCCAATTTTAGTAATTTATCACAGCTAGTAGTCTGTATGGAATTCCAGCTTGCTCATTTGGACATATATCACTACTAGCAGGGAGTTAACTATTGACTTGTGTACATTTTTATCAACAGTATCAGACTTTGTTGAACATTTTCTTAGGAGAGCTGTTAAGCCGATATCTTCTTTCTCCTCGTTAGGATCCGAGGATATAACTTAATTTAAAATATTTTATTGAACAGATCAATAATAAACATTTGCTTCATCCTGTAATACAGAACAAAATCTATACGATTTTATTAATTAAATTAATACGATTTTATCATCTCACTTGTGAGTAGTTATTTGTTTGCATATGGATTTAATATATTTGCCGTTGCCTTAAAAGTATCAGTTCAAACATTAAACATTAAAGATTCTTACACTTTATAATGGTTTACTAGATATTGTTATTTATTACTTTTACGATCTCATTCACTGTTTTTATATTCAAGGATTTAAATAATTTATTTGCAAATTTAATTCAAATATACATATTTCTAAAAAGGTTGTGATTCATTTTACGGACAGTATTATATAATCTGTGTCACTAAAAATCTTAAGAACGAAAAGAAAAAGGACACCTGGAAGATATTCTCATAACGTGATTGTTAAAATGTGCTTGCGTGGATTATTAGTAGCTTAATATACGTTTTTCTTTTAGATTATATATTATATCTACTGTTTGAATCTTTTATTTCAATTGAAAATATTTGAATGTATTGCAAATGCTTTAAAATATATGTGTATATAACACATCGATCAATAACTCCCGAGACTAACCCAGAGATGGCGTTCGTAGTAAACCAGTAACCAGGTCTTTATAGAGTACTAACCTTTGCTTGAAAAGTGTCAAAATCTTAAGGCAATCGGACCAGGAAAAAGGTTTTTTGAAGTGAAGTGAAAAAGGTTTTTTCCAAGTGGGTGCCGCGATTGCTTTCGATGGAACAAAAACAGCAACGAGTCGATGATTCAGAAAGCTGTTTATCGCTATTTACTCGCAACAAAAAAGATTTCTTGCGAAAAAAAAACAAAAATACAAAAAACAAAAAAACAAAAAAGATTTGGAAAAGCGTTGGAACGATTGTATCACCCTAAAAGGTGATTAACAAAAGGTGTTATGTTGATGAACAAAAAAAAAATTCCAAAAAAAATGTTGTTTTCAATGTTAGACTCGGGAGTTATTGATCGATGTGTTATATAAGTGAGTTGCCAAACAGGGTAACGAATGAAAATCATTTGACAAAACATTGCCCAAATTTTGTTCGCTCTTTGGATCAAAAAAATGTTTGTTTTTATAAAAATGTAATCCAACATAACAAATTAGCACCCAAAGAGGGTTTGAAATTCCAATATATATCTTCAATATTTAAAATCACTTGTCCAGGATTTACATTATTTTTGCAACTGCTCCGTATTTGAGGAAGTATATATCCACTGTTCAATTAAATTGTATTGAGGAAGTATATATCCACATTTCATTTAATACACTAATTAAATATTTCAGACATTTTTCATATTTGTGTTTAAACTACACTTTTTACTTTTTAAAAGAGTTTACTCTTTAATAAATTTGCCCATTTACTGCAACATTTATAAAAATGAGTCATCGATAGTATTTATTTCCAATTTTAATACTTATATTTAAAACTGTCTGTATCAAAGGACTTCATAGATGATTTCAAGTTATCTGTACCTGAAGGGGAAAATGAAGTATCGAATTGAAGACTCTTTCTTTTTTGTGACATTTATATTTTTAAATTTATCGAAGAGCTTAGGTCTTCTGTGTGCTAAAAATTAATTTAATGATTTTATTTAACTATATAATACTTTAAGTCAACATTAAAAATTCACTTTATGTTAAATATGGATATGCTTTTTCAGATATATTTGCATTTATGTACATTTTTTAAAATAATTTTTCATAAGTATACAAAATACTTAGCTCTTCATAAAAAAAAAAAAACAGTGCACATAAAATAGTTAACCAACGTTTTTGATGAAATTGTTGCATATTTTCTTTGAAAAATTATAAATCTGTGCATTTTGGGAGATTTTAATTTTTTGTTTCTTTTTATCACATCAAAACTTATTTCCTAAAATTAAGGTATCACTTTGAAAATGAGTATTTTTTATTCACTATATGCATAAATACCCTTTATAGAAGCAAAAGAAGCGTGGCACTTAATTACGAAACATTTAACTTTAAAATAATACCTAAATGCAAATACATCTCATAAATGAAGTCCAATTCACCTTAGAAGAGAAAAAGAAATGTTATTTGCTGAAAAAATATTTTTGGTTACATATAATTATAAAATTATCATAATACGGCTCACAAACAATCTAATAATATAAACTAAAGCAAAACTAATAATCTAAACAGATATATGTCTCAAAAATAAGAAGTCTTAGACATGGTATTATATAATTTCTGGCATATCATGATATTCAAAATTTCAAAATTCATTAAGAAAACCTATAGATAGCTGTTTAACAATTGTTTGTCTTGCGTTCCAGTAATAATTTTGTAAAGTAAAAATTTTTGAGGTTAGTAAAATTTTTAGTTAAACAACGTGTTGTAATGGGTAAGAAATAATATGGTATCATAAAATACATTCCTGAGTTAATTAATTGATCCCGAAATACTCACTTTTTTTCAATAAGGAGAGTAAATAAGGGTACCTTTCCATTTCGACGGCGTTGGCGATAAAGTCACCAAAAATGAGACAGCCAAACGGAATACGTGTATATTGTGTATTGTCGCCAATAAAGTCTGCTTAGAAAGAGTTGCGCCGGCGAAATAGAAATATACTTAAATAAATGCGCAATAATTCACAAAGGGAATCATGTTTAAGGTATGGATTAAAGTTCTTAAGGTTTAGAAACAAAATACAGAAACTCTCTTTCCTCCTACAAGTTTCGGGATCAAGTCTTTTTGAGACCAATTATTTTTCCAGTTTATCTAATTTAACGAACATACATTTTGAACCTATGTAGATGGTTTAAAAATCCGAAGAAGTATATCGTCATTTCAACAAAAATTACATGAACATTGACTTTAATGAATAGTCATGCATTAATAAAAAAGACACATCTAAAAAGAACAATTAGTATAGTACAGTGAGACTTATATAGTACAAGTTATGAATAAGCTTCCCTATTGACACAGGTTATGTTTATTTGTTTCAAGGTAGGTGCCTACCCAAATATCACAGTATTAGTGAAATTTTTTGAAAATTTCTTTATTAATTTTTAACACACAAATTAACGATTTTAAAAATGGTTCGCATTTGTTTCGAGGGTAGCTTTAAACAAAATTATGACCTTGATTTAAAGAAGGAAGTGAAATTTAAAGCAACCGATAGTGGATTTTTTCCAAGACCAAAATAAAGGCATACAAATGTGAACAATACGTTTTAAACAGCTTCACTTCTAAGTTTCTTCACTTCTAAGCAATGTTAATGTACTTTTTAGACACAGAAATTAGCTCCATCCATGTTTTTCCCATGAGCAATTGAATGTTGCACTCTCACGTGTGGAAAACCATCGAATTTATTTGTGTTAGCAAGAAACAGGATTCAAAGCTAATCGGTTGTGCATCGATTAGCTTTGAATTAATTTAAAAATGAATATTTTTATATTTCAAAATAATGAATATAATTAATAAAAATAATAAATAATCTGCGCTACCTACCTCATTTAAAAATTGTTATCTGTTATAAACTAAGAACTTTGAAAATTACTATTTTATTAAAAATTATACTTGAGTATGAGATGAATAAAATATAAAATTCAAAATTTTATGTTGATTTGTGTTTAATATTAACTCCTTGATAATTTTCATCCATCGCTTCCAAATTTTGACATAAGGTTTAAATCTCAATCCTATGTGTTTTTACATCGGCTATTACGTTTACATCTTTATTCCTAAATAATAATTTGACTGTATTGAATAGTTTATTATGATATAATTGAGCGTATAATATAGCAACATAAATGCGTGGCCAGATATGCTAGTATATGTATATTAAATTTATTGTTGAAAGAAAAGTGAAATATATTAATTAAAATTTGTTACATGAACGTAAGCGTAAATGTCAATTTTTTCTAAGTTTTAACCAAATATGGATAAAATTTGAAAAACAAAAAAATCATTAAAATGACTTTCGAATTTACCATTTTAGAGACCATTGTAACTAAGAACATAATTATTCAACAAAAATTGCTTTTTTTTTTTTTTTTTTTTTTGAAAAAAATGGGTTCCAGAGGTAGGCAGATACCTTCAAAACACTCAAAAAACACCTGCTGGTCTTCGAAAAAAATTTATTTTATGCACACAGAAATATTTGGAGTGCTTGAAAACATGAAACTCCGTACTGAAATAAAAACTGACAGATGCGATAAATACTGGGTGAAAATGAGAGCATTACTGCATCATGATTTGATGGCCAAGGTCACAAACTCCTTAATTCACACAAAGAAAACCAAAAGTAAGTCACTTAATTTGTACCGCAATAGAGAATGCATCGAACCACTGAAAATCGGATTAAATATAGGTACGCTTTCTTCCATCATAAGCTACAAAATAATAATATACGAAATTTTATTGACATTTAATACTTTGATTACTAAAAAAATTTTAATTGTAACATAAATTTAAAAGTTCTTGATGTATCTGCAATTTACTCATAACTTTTTTTCTTTCTGGCAAAAGTCATATCCCATCCTACGCTGTTGCGATAGCTAAACAGGAAAATTGGTCGGAAGTTCTCTTTCAATTTTCATAAGATAAGGGTTAAGGTGCTAGGTGCGGATATATGACATCTCTCTGCTTCAACTCATCGACATGTAGGTCACAAACTATGCATATGTAGAACTATTAGGTTTCTTTATGGGCAAATAATTCATTTCAAATCATTAGATACTATCATTTCAAATTTATCGCATATTTAAAATAAATTTCTATGCTTCTTTGTGTGAAATCTCCCAAGTTAAAAATGACATTCAATTTTATTTTTATCGCATTGTATGGATTATTTTTCTAACTTGAAACCTTAGGTATAGTTAAGCTTTTAGTATAAAATATAACATTAGACTTTGAACACATTTGGAATAAGTTAAGAAAAAAAATGTATAAAAATCCACTGACTTACTTTATTTGCACATTTATTTATTTTCATTTATATTTGACGGACATTGATTTAAATCACATGTCGACCAGCCATGTGTTTTTTTACTCGAATGAAGTGGATAGACATAAAATTATATTAAGGAGAACATAAGGATTTGGACTATCAATCTATATCTTTAAGATATTGTAATCTATTTAATGTATCTGTTTTTTTATGAAACACAGAAGCATTTTTTAAAAATAAGTTTATAGCATTTTATTCTTAGCACATTCCTCAAAATCCTGCTAAGTAATGGTAAAAAAAGGATGTAAAACAATTCAAATAAGTAAGATAACAACAATAAAAAAAATTTAAGAATTAATTGGATGAAAAAAATTGTTCAAAAATGATGATAAAAGTTTTGGTTTAAATTTAATAACATGCAATTAATAAGAATATTTTTTCAAACGTTATTATGACCATAATTAATAAGCAGATTCATTTTCTAATTAATAAATTTTGAAAAAGTACAAGAATTTACTGTTCATTTGTATTTTGAGCTTTCATTGATGATTCAGTCTTGAAAAAAAGAATAATAATTTTGTCATTTTAATCACTTCCTTATTCATTGTTTTTTAAATTTCAAATATTTTTCTTAAGTTTGAAGGCAATGTACGCAAACAACAAATTTGTTACTACTAATACATTTGTTATCTGCTTATTCCCATGGCAGATTCACAAATTATTGAATTTTTAATTATTCTCTTTACATGTACACTCCCATCTATATACAGAGAGAGAGAATGAGAAAACATAATACATTAAACTTCAGGAAATAATCTTTCAGTAGGATTTATTTTATTAATAATTTTGAAAATCATGAGTGCATTCTTCCAATATTAAAGTTATACAAAATTATCTAAGTTTCAGTGGTAGAGAAAGTAAAGAATTTATCAATATTGGGCAACAAAATATCATTATAAGATATTTCAACATTTTTCTGAGACAGAGTCGTGAGAAGTATAAAGAATAAGGTTATGAGTTTCAGGATAAGGATCTTTAATAGTATCCAATTCATTGAAAAGAAATTTTTGAGGACCTTAATAATTTCATCAATCACCTTGTTACTGAATGTAGTTTACCAGTAAATGCGTTTAATGAGTACAAGTACTACTTTAATTAATACATTATCACTTAATACATTAATGTTAAAGATTATTTGAGTTTAAATAAAAATCAATAACAGATTTTCAAATTGACTTAATAATTTGTTCTTTGACAAAATTCTAAGTCATTTTGCAATTATTCACAAATACCTCAACTATCAAAAAATATCTAAAAGTGAAAAATGCTTATTTCAAAAAATAATTATTTGATCAAAAATTTAATAAAGTTAGTATTTTTCTTATAAAATAGGACTCTACAGTAAATAAAATTAAATATACACATATCTTTATAAATCAAAAAAAAAACTTTGAGACCTTATTAAATATAGACTAGTTTCCAATTATTATTATATTTACACAAAAAAACATAAAATATAATAAGAAATTACAAGGTATATTAGTAAATGTAATATAGCTATATATAGTCATTAAAAGTAGTTTAGTCTTGATTAAGAATGCAAAAGAAAATATTTATTTGAGATTCAGATTTAGGATTTGAAAAACTTTTCATTTTCGATATACATATGTGATATATTTGAGGAGCTGTTAATTGTTTATAAGAATTTTTCTATTAATGATTCCTTAGATTTTGATGAATTGATATTGTACTCAAAGAAAATTATATTTTAGTGTATAATATTATTTATTAGAGCAAATTGTACCAATAGAAATTTAAATCATTTTGTACCAAAAAATCACTCATTCCTAATCCATCTGAGGCTTTGTAATAACTCTAAAACTATATTTATATATTCGACTTTTGGAAGTTTCAAAAATAATAACAAACGGCCAAAGTTATCATGCCAGCAATGTATCACACCATATGTTGCCACGTCATTCCATACTATCAGGAGATCGGAATTCAATTCAATACATGGATCGTACATATTAATACATCCCACGCCGGTTTTATTTCCGGTAAAATATTGGTCATTTTGGGTTACTATATTTATCGTAGTATTTTTACTTCCTTCTAATTCTTTATACTTTCTCTAATATTATTTATATCTTTAAAACCATTACCTTTTTTTCTCTTTATTAGCCTTCAAAGGGAATATTGTTGAACTAATCCAGTACGAAAGGACACTCGAGCATTTTTCAAATTTTATCGTAAAATGTTTTGCATATATTTTGGATGCCTGCTTTCACCAATAATGAATTATACTGTCAAAAATATGCGGATTAGAAATTATTCCTATTCTTTTGTTGGATTTAAATTTAGCAGTTATATATTATTCATTTTAAAGGAGAAATAAGTATATTTAACTTGAAAAGTATTAAGTTCTTTTATATACATTTTACTTTAAATTAAATATCTAAAAAGACTATTGTTGCCATCATCAGTATCCTTTGCTTTAATTGCAAAATTTAACTAAACAGTTTGATTTTTATGACATGATTGCTTGCTTTCTTCTTTAGTTCAGTGGCTGCGATAGCTTAGGGGTCATGGTTTTCAGATTCGTGGCCTGCAGTTTTTGTTCAGCAGCGGGTTCGATCCTTGGATGCTAAAGACCCACCGTGTAGCCGGGGCTAATGCATGTTAAATCTGTCGGGGCCCAAATTCAAACCGTTAGCTCAGATGTCGTCATTTGACCCAAGTTCAAAATTACGAGGTTCATTGCAAACAGTTTTGTTTCAAGTGCGAAGTTAATAAAAAAAAAACTAATCTAATCTTCCTTTGGTTTATCAAATGTTAGTATTGTTTATTTGTTCCACACGAGTTAAAATTTCTGCAAAATGTCTTAAAACAAAATTATTTTTTTTGGTGTGTATTCAAATAACCCAAACATATTTGTATTGATGATTTGAAACAATTATTAAAAATAAAAGATGCCAAGTTTGGTATCTATATCTATATTTTGCAAGACTTCACAACAAATTATTTTATATTTAACTCATATTTAAATGTATAATAGAATTTTCTTGCATTAGCATGTAGCGAAATTTGATTTATTCTCTTGTATCATGTTCATAAATTGAGTTGAAATAAACCTGCTTTTAAACTGACTATAAATAAGTGAAACATTCTGTATTCATTTAATGTTATTAAACTTGAGAACCAATTTGATCATCTACGTCTTAACATGTCTAAATATTTTATCTATCCTATATTCATCTGATATATTCTAAGTGACTTGGTAGTTCTTCGATTTTTCTTATGATTAGATTTTCACCTGTGATTTCAATCTTTAGTAGGTGTTGCTTAATTGAATCCAGTGGTATTTTCGGCATTGTCGATGCTCTATCGATACCACGTTTACACACACACATGCGACATAGAAAATTTTTCTAACAGTATTTGATTCCATTTGATTGCATGCAGTATGAAATGTATGCGGATAATTTTAACATTCTTATGTAATGATTATTTTTTATATAATATAATTTCTTAAAATAACTTAAGTATAAGTACTTTTAATTCTAGTTTAGTTTCTATTACTTCATTTTTAGCACCATGTTCTTTAAAAGGATGTATTAATAAATCTAAATATATTTTAAAAGCTAAAACTCCAAACGAGGAAGATTCTACTTACTAGTGGATGTTAAAGGTACCAAAGGAATACTTTTGCTCTAAAGCAAAATGTTTCGTGATTGTTAAGGACAAATGTTGCCCTCTTAGGCAATACTCGAAGAACGCATTGAAAAACTTGAGTAATAGTAAAAAGAATCTAACACATATTTCAAGAAATAGTTATGAATGGGTTTTTAATAATATTAGTCGATATGCTCCTATCACACACACATGACAAGATTGACACTCCCTTCTACACTTCCCTGCAAAATTTCCCAAAGGAAAGGTAATCTAATAGAGCTTTATACTTTTCTTCTAAAAATTATATTATTGTTTTAAATTTAAATGTGAATATATTGCATTAGAAAGATTTATAAAATGTATAGTTTATATCGTTGTTTCAAAACATAAGAGTTTCTGTATATTTATTGTGAAAAAGGTGTATTTAGTATTCATTTTTTTTCCGAAAAGAGTCGTAAGATCAAAAAAAGGTTTTAGAAATTATGTTTTTAAGTTTAATTTTTTAATATTCATCTCTATATTTCTAGTCTCAAAACAGACGGTCTTTAAACTTTTGAGGATAGTGAAACTCAATATATTTATCAAAATATTATGGATTATAATAAAAACATGAAACTAAGAACGCGAAACGTGAATCAAATAAAGGAGCTAAAACCTTCGTGTATTTTAGTTCTTCTCCTTCTGATTATTAGTTCAGTCAATTGACAAGCAGTAAGGGAACAATCTGTGTATGTTAGGGGAGGAGGGAACTTTGGAGCAGTAAATAATTTTTGAAAAATGGTTAGTTATGCTCAGTGCAAATGCTAGAATACTATTCTAGATTTTTTAAAAAAGGGAGATGCAGTTTAAGTTAATAACAAGCCCTCAGGTCCCAACCTATACGAGTCATGTGTGTGTTTCCTCTTGCTCCAACCATTTGAAACCTTGATTTTGAGGTGAACATTGAAAATTTTAATAAATAGCATTTGATTTAGTTGACATACTGTTTATCTAGTTCTCCTTTTGAAGTAACATTGTGTCCTGCAAACGAAACATTCACAGTATTGGTTTCAAATTCAAATTCATTCATTTTGCAAAAATAAAAGGATATCGAGCTGCAGTTAAGATGCTTGAAGTTGTTGTAAGCTCCATACATGAGTGAATAAAAATAAAGTCACAGTAGTTAATTTTGATGTGAAAGGATCAAAAACGGTTGTCATAAAAACAACTCGTCACGAAAACTCTCACTTACCCACGATGCTTTCACGCATATCGGGAGGAACAAAAATAAACCCATTTATTTTTGAAACTAAGATGATGTCGAAATGATACTCGCAAAAAGTCGTTTTCGTTCATGTTTAGGAGGAAGGATGGATGGACAAAAACAGTACGAAATTGTGAATAAGTAATGTTCAGCTAAAATCAACTAAGGCCTTAAAGAATCCAGAAAGTCTAGTAATTTGGGATATGTGCAAGCTTCTTCTAACGCATAATACAAAGAAGTTGATGAAAGAGTATAATACTGACTAGGCAGTCATTTCTGGCTGATTCACGTTATTAGTTTAACCTTTAGATGTGTGTATCAGTAAAATACTCAAAGGAAATTTAAAAGGATAGCAGAAGATATGTACATTAAAAAGGTAAATAACAACGATAAAAAATGAGTTTGTTGAACTTGAATTTTCTTTCAAACTTCACATATTGCTTAACAAAATTCTTTATACCTTAAATCTTATGAGCAAATGGAAACATTTAATCAAATTGAATTTATTTAATAATCAGTTTTAAACATTTTATTTTATTATTAGACGTTTATTCAATTTATCCTCTAAAATAAATACGTATTAAAATTTTAGCTCAATTAAGCGTTACGTTAATCAATTGAGCTATATTTGATTAAATTTAAACTAAACAATAAATTAATAAATGACGGATTTGGTAACCATTTGTCGACTTCGTACAAATAACTTGGTGTAAGGTTTAATTCTTTAAGTAATTAGTTTTAACCATTTTTTTATTAATTATAATTAAATTTTCGCATTGTCATCCAAAAAATTCGTGTATAGAAAATGAAACTCAGTTGTGCATTTTGCTAAGGAGAAAAAAGCTTTTAAGTTTTTGACCAAATCGTACAATGTCTGTCGAACAAACCCATAAATAATTAGTTTTAATCAACTAATTTGTATTAATTTTAGTTAAATTATTATATTGCCATCCAAAACAAAATGGTGTGTTGAAAATTTCAGTTCAATTGAGCTCTTTAAAATGTCACGAAAAAGCCTTAAAATTTTCACCTAGACAAAGTTCTAATGTTATTTACAGAAAACCCATTTAAATCATTCATTAATAAAGTGTCTGAAAAAAAATGTGTTACTCCAATCTAGAAATGGATGTAGACGGATAATAAATGTAAGGAATAAAATTAAATATTACCCGATTCAAAAGTCATTTAAAAATGTACAATATATAACAATGCAAATGGAATAGAAATTAATAAAAAAAATTATGGATCAGGGTAACAATGATAGTGAAGACGTAACAGAATTTGATAAAGGACCTGATGATGTAACAGAAAACGAATGTGATGAAATTATCATGTTATACAATAAAGAAAATTTTCTCAAGGTAGATGATTCTTTTTTTTTTAAAAAAAAAAAAAAAAAAAACCCTGTAGATTTTAGTAGAAATTAAATTTTTTTTATGATCATATTTTCCTAAATTTTAGTTGCATCATTTTTATATTCGGCGCATAACGCGCACCCGTGCAGTTTCAATCTCTCTTCTCTGGTATTAAAAGTGTGCATTATACGCCGGAATATACGGTAAATGTATTTTATAGAAAACATGTAATTACAAAGAAAACATGTGTAGCTTTCGAATGCAACAAGAACTTAGAAAATACGGAATTTTTAAAAGTTATTTCCTGTCAAGAGATTAATTTTCAATCAACCCTGTAGTTGTAATAAAATATAAGGCTCCCGTCTAACAGCCATATTGATTTCGTGGACGTATCAATTATGCTATGAAATTCCTACTATCATCCTTAAGGCTCCATCTACAGGTAATTTTGATTTCGTACATGCAATATCAATCCTCCTACCATACTCAAAGCTTTACTATTTTATGTAATTTAATGCATAAATGTACATCCGAAGGCGCAAAAACTAATATCAGTTTCTACCGAAATACATGTTCTCTTAATTTTTTAAAAATATTTTTACCCTTATTTTAGTGAATCGTTTATGGGTTACCTGGTTTTTAAAAGATATCCTAAAATATTTTCCAAAAAAAAAGAAGAAAATATAATTCCACAGAAATATTTTTTTATTTTTTCAAATGTACTTTACTGTTTTCAAATAAATAAAATGACATATATTTTAGAGCGGTAATACTAATTCCATAGGATTAACATTATGTTCATGAAATCAAATGGACCAGTAGAAAGAAGCCTTAATGCAACGAATAAAATGGTACGATTTTTCCTTAATATCTTTCAAATATAGACAAACGAATTACGCATTTTGAATAACACAAATCAATTATGCTTTCCTTACTTCTATATGTATCAGAATACCATGGTCTAGCGAGCAATACCTTTCAAAGGCAATAAAATTTCTTTAATACTAGTATTTAATTAAATAATTTAATAATCATATTAAAACTTTAGAACATTTAGTGGCTACATCTATTCTTTGCAAAACTTGGAATAAAAAATTGTTTTCAAATTAAATTAAACAATTTGTTCAGCTTTTCTTCTATTTTTGGAATAAAGACTTTATATTTTACATTTATAACGAATGTTGAAGGTTTTATTATTATATGTATTTATTTGTTTCAGAAAAATAAAAAAAATCGTTTATTTGTAAATTAGGGCCTGTATTTCTTTCACTATTTTCTGAGTCTATGTTTATATTCAAACTACCAATGGAAACAGTTTTACTGTAACTCTAAGTATACCAGAATAAAAACACACATCTACCTAATAATTTAAGCCCAAACACACTAAATTTATAGCACTCGTAAAATAAAATTTTGAAAAAAGTATATAATGATAGTAACTTCCAAAATAGCGAACAAAAACAGCAATTAAAGAATCGCATTTTAAGCATCAATGAAACCCAGCAGTTTTCCGTAAAGCCCATTGACAGCACACAAATAAATCTTCTGCTAGAATACCCAAGTCGTACAAGCAACAGGATCTAATTTCTTTATCACAAGAAACACGAGAATATACTGAGGCTTAACGACGTCGTAAAAGGATTGTGCCAGTGAAATGCCTGAGCCCAGTTTACTCTTTTTGATCCCTGAGTACAATTAGAGATTTGCATGCATAGGTTCAGGAATTTTAAAGGCAGTCAATTAATGTAGATTAGGATCTTGACAGAACATTAATTTTTTTTTTGTTATTATTAGAGATAGTTTTTTTTATTCTAACAAATTCCAGAGATAACATCAAAGGTTTATTACATTCATCAATCATTTCGAGTTCAATTAAGAACCGGGCATCTTCGTTTAACCGAACTATGAAGTTTTTAAGAGAACATTTGTATTATTATTTTTAAAACGTTTTTCTGATTTTCACTTGGTGTGTGTGTGTGTGTGATTGTGTGTCATCAAATTTTCGATCCTTAATTTAACCAACTTCCCATCAAGCTAGAGCTTTGAAATTTGAATCGTACTCGCCTAACAATGCAATATTTAGACATTTGCGACAATTTTAACTAATATTTCAATAATTTTAATAAGTCAAAATATTATTTACTCTCGGCGCTTTTAGGATTGAGGAAAAAATTTCTTTCCCCCTCTGGGAACACCGGGCACTCCCCACGCCACATGAGGTATCGCAAAACTAACAAAGGGGAGATATTAAGGGTTGCTGACTTTCAGTCAGTAATCATTCGCAAGAAAGAAAGATTCCAATATTTGGCGCCGTGTCTTATCACAATAATTTTTTCTGAATTCTGGTTCCCATTATTTTTTTAATAGAATTACTTACAAACTTTCAAATGCATGTTTTGATTTTATGAGTATTATGAATTTTTTAATACGCTCACAAATGTCTCTTTTTAAGTAAATTTTAAAGTTAAAAATAACTAATATTTTTAACTAATATTTCAATAATTTTCTTCAATAAACTTTGCTACCATATAAAAAAGTTGTTTTTAAAAACATTGGTTTTTATATCGAATTATTTTTAATTTAAAACTTAAAATAATCTATAAATTATTAAAATAAATATACTTTAAGGTAAATGTAACCATTGTAGACATAAAAAAAGAATAGAAATCTACAAGTTAATTTATTGTTTGCTATAGAGTATCTTTTTCTGTTTTTGAGATAATAAACAAATCCTGAAAGTAATTGAAGTCCACACTTTTCAGTTCCTATTTTAAAATTAGACATTTTATATTAATAAATAAAACATATCTATAGGAAGATTAAAAAGTCGTATTAGTTTCTTGTAAGCTCTATTATTACTTCCCACCATATTTCGTGGGATCCAATAGATATCCATAATCGATACCCTAATGTATTTTTGGGTCACGTAAGTATCTCAGACGCCCTTCTCGCATTCACAGCTGTTCTCTAATAAAATCCGGGATCCGGAACTGTCACATGTGCCTGATTAACGGATAAATGTATTGGAATCTTGCTCAGTAAATGCATTTCCCGACTCTGGGAAAATATGTCGGAATTTCATGTGTGGGACAGGATTAATTGTTGTCGAAATTGAACATTTTTTAGTTAAATTTTTTATGATTTTTTTTCTATGTTACAATTGGATCAAATCCATTAGGAATTTGCTTGTAAATAATAAAACACTTGTATATAGTATTAATAATTATATAATGTAAACATTTTGTGGTAAATTTAAATAATATTTTATTGAAACTAAAATCAGATTTTAACATCCATATATATTATAACATTTTTGTTACTTTTCAAGCAAGAAAAACGCTTTTATATATGGTTGATTGTTAACGTAACACTTAGAAGTAACACGCTGAAAATTGGCGGAATGCCCTATGTAATTTAGCCCCAGTAAGTGACGAAATGGCCCATCCTTCTCCAAACTTCCATACCGTGCAAACAGGAATACTTAGGCATCGACAGTTTAAAAGGGATCAGCCGCGTACATCGACGTGTCTGTAGATGCTACAGGATTAAAACTGCTACACCGATTCCCCAGACTCCACAACAATAATCATCAGGTTACTGTATTTATATGACATTTATAAAAATAAGTAATTACCTATGATAAATTAGTGCCAATATTTTTGCGTGAATAAGAGTATTTACAGTCCTAAATCTATAGTTAATTTTAAGAACATGTTTATTACAACTAATCAGACGTAAAAAACATTACAAAAGTGATTGAAAAATATTTTACTTCGTTTGAAGATAAATTATGTCATTAATTATTTATAATAGTGTATTTTACTAAATATAGACACTCAAGAATGAAAAAAAACAACTTAATATAGCTTACGTGCTTGAAAACATACAAATTAAGTTTTATAATCTGTAAATTATCCTTACAATTACACACACACACACACACACACACACATATATATATATATATATATATATGTGTGTGTGTGTGTGTGTGTGTGTGTATACATATATATACTCAGGAGCTTTATTAAAACTCATAGGACATAGAAATAGGACAAACATTTAATTCTTTTAAATGTCAATATTTGAAATGATAAAAAATATTGAATTAATTATTCTAAAATAACTACACTCCCATCACTAGTTGCATTTTTTAAATAAAAACCTCAGTTACATCTGCTGACAAATATGAAATTAAACTTACTAAAGAAGTGTAGAGAGGGCCTTCAATCGAAAAGCAGTTTTAAATTTTATGTAAGTCCTGCAAAGAAGAGAATTTATTACAGTTACTAACGATGCTCTATTTCTGAGGAAAAACGATTCAATGATTTTTATTGAAATGTCATATTTTACAAATAGTTTCTAATAAATAAGAGGTAATAATTATAATATTATAGCATTGTATTATTTTTACCTTAATTATATTCTGTGTTTTTTCGTTATTTAGATTCGGTACCTAATAAGCGAATCTTATTCAAATTGTGTTAATTTTTAAATATTTATCATATTTATCAATTAAAATTATTATTAAATTGTATTAAGAAATATCTATCAATTAAAAAATGGATAAATCATGATACAAATGTATGCACTTACTTTACTAATTCTGTTCTTGTGAAACTGATTGATTTATAACCTCATTCTGAAACGTACCATATGTACATAAAAAAAAAGTTCCAGGAGAATCAATCTACATTTCCACTTAAATCCCACAACATACATTTTCTCTTGAACTGAATTACATTAAACTTTAAAAATAATACACAAATTGAAACAATTGCAATTCTTCTGCTCGAATATATCTCTCCCTGCACATTTTCGATCAGTGAAGATTTTGCAAAAGAAACCATTCCATTGTACAAAAGTGAAGCTGGATTGTTGTCATTACTCATGAAAATTGTAAATAATCATTCTTATCATGTTCATTTATGCTAAAATACATCTATAAAGTTTGAAAGGTATAGAAATATATGTGCTGATTAAATGTCTTTTTCTCCATCGTGCGTAATGAAATAAAAGGAGACGAATCATCTTGAGGTTTCACTTGAGAATATAGAAGATTTTTTTTTAAATAAATTGAGACCTAGAAAATAATCTAATCTCTGTTAGTTGAATCCATTCTTTAAATACAATGACCTTCATTTAGTTTTCAATTCAAGTTGAGACGTTACTTATTCGCATAATTGAATACCTTTAATGTTTGCTTACTAGTTTGGTAGAGAATTGAATATATTTATATTTTAATTAAATCATATTTTAATGAAAATTACTGGTCATTTAAAAATACTCGTTGATAATTAATAAGTTCTTTAATTGTTATATCCTTAAACGTGAGAAGGTCACATAATAGAATTTGTTGCAAAGATAATTTATTAAAAGCTTTATAAATAAAATAATACCTTAATATAAAGTTTATATTTAATGTAAATTATATTCATTATTATCAAAATAGTCTACTTTTAAAAGGATTTTCATCTAAAATTCTGCTGACTCAAATTAGACAAAGTTTACTTTTGTATAGAAGGAAAGTTATGCTCCTTTTTAGTTTAATATAATCAATATTATTTTAGAATCACTGATTTTAGAAAATATAAAATGTTGCAACAATTGCATTTCTTTCATATGCAAGGCGATATTGAATAGTACAAAAAATCAGCTAAAGACGAATGAATTAAAATTTTCCAATTGAATATTGTATCGGTAATATACATAATAGACTCTAAAATAAACTACATTTCTTTTCATTCATGAATAATTCAAATAAACGAACATTTTAAAATGGACATTTAATTTAATCTTATTATCTTCTTTATTTAATGATAAATACATTTATTCTTGATTAATTTGGAAAAGAAAAATACTGCGATTACGTCAATTGGATCTGCAATAACTTCAATAATGGGATTTCATAGCTAAGTTGCCGCTTATTCCTGATTTCCAATGATATGCATAAAAAAAGTTTAAAATGGTATCTACATTCATATCTTTCAAGATATTTTTAGATAAATTATTTCTGCTATTTTATCAATTATCATATATGTTGAAATAATTTTTACAATCAACGATTTTGGAATACAGTATCGGAAAACAATAGCTTTGTTTTTATAAACCGTACTCTCCCCCTCTCATATTAAGGAAACTTACTGTTATCTGTCAGTAACTTAAAGAAATCCATTAGGTAATATTATTCAACAACAATTAGCTCCATAAATATAAACTAATTCTTGTTGAAACGGCATTTGAATTATTAAACATAAATTAAAATTTACGCGTGATCTGAATAAAGAAGATAAGACTATTTGCATTTTTTTTTTCAAAACTTAAAGATAAGTACACATTACTATTAATATGAATATTTCATACGTTATTTTAGATGAGTGATCATCATAAGCAGTTTTCTTAAGCGTAAAAATATTTTATTGAAAATTTAATTCGTTTTTAAACATATGGCAAATATATTATTCCGTATATTCATAAGAATTTAACATATTTATGTAATGAATTTAGTTGAATACTTCAATTAATATAATCTTCCTTCTTCGAATTAGTCTAATAAATTATTTCCATGATGACTTTCAAGACAGTACCCACGAGTTTTAATTTTGATGTTTTCTATTTTTAAGTAGTTACGGTGTTAAGTTTATAATTTTTTTCCCACAGACTTGTAGATTTTTTACTTCATGAATATAAAAATAATTTTTGTCTACCTGGATCTAAAAGAAACATATTAATAATATGCATAAATACATTAAAAATAATGTTTTTGCAGATGTTATGAATTTTGAATACATCTTAATATGTCTCATATGACAGAAAAACATTTGCTCTTTATTTGCTTTTTAACTAGATATTACTTTTGTTTCATGTAAATAGAAATGAATAAATCAATAATGCTGCTATATATTAGAATCCCTGAGGCTATAATTTCTGAGAAAGATAGGACACTAGATACAATTTTTATTGTATAATAAAACTAAAGATGAAATAGATACCAATAAAAAAAAAGAAGCGATTTGTTGATTACTCATGCACAACTGAAAACTAAGAGGTGTAATGTGTGTTTATTATGCAAAATAATTAACCTGTCTTTAGTTAATGTGTATAATATGTATCTAAATCATTCCTAAAATCAAGTCAAGTTATTCAAAATGCCGCTTTATAAAAAGAAGCTTGAAAACTAGTTGACAAAATATCACAAATTTATTAGGATAAAAAATACACATATGAATAACAATACAGAATATTTTGACCATTGCAGATATTGAAAAATCAAAAAATACCAGAACCTCTGAGGGAATGGTGCAAAGAATGCAGTCTAAAGAGAGATTTTATAGCTCAAAAGAGTCATGTTTCTTGTTTCGCCTTTTTTGTTAGGATCATATAATTATGTATTTTGAATATTGTAAGTCGGAGAAAAAACGTCAATCATGATAAATTTGTATTTCTTCTTAGACTTTTAAAATCCTTCCCGCCTATTAATGAAAAAGGGATAAGAAGGGAGTCATAGGGAGGGATGTGGAAGCTGATATAAAACGTGTTGTATTTAATAATAATATAAAAAAAATTAGAAATAATATTACTTAAATAAATGTATTTTGACCTAGAATAAGTATAAACCAAACTAATAAATCCATGCAGGTTAAGCCATTTTTTTCTCTATTGGGTAGTGTGGCTGAAATTATCAGTTTGAAAACGCAAGAATTTCTTCAAAAATAATATTCATTTTTGATATACGTAACAAAAATGTTCTCCCTAAATTAAAGTTTACTAGATCGGCAAATGGAAACATTTTTTTTTGTTCTGAAATTTTATTTTAATTTATTATACTGCAATTCCAGTGAACCTCATCATAACGATAAGATATATACTATTAAACTCAAAAGCATTTTAACAAATAATGAGCCCAGCCTTGCAAGCATTTCTTTGAAGAAATCTAAGCTTTATCTTCCAGCACATCTGTAATTAGGCTAAAAGTTTCTCTCTTTATGATTAAAGTCTTCGTGCTAGAGATGGCGAAAAAATTTACTCAATTTAGAATTTGCATATCAGTTAACGGTAAAGAATTAGCATATGTTATGCGTGAGTGTGTTTCGTTGATTTACTTTTCCATTTAATAACAAACACACAAAAAAATACTTAAGAATAGTGGGAAAGCAATTGAAAAGTAGAATTCATTTTCGCATCGACTGAGTTCTCTTGCCTCGTTTGGTTTATTTCTACTAAATAAATTCCTTGAAGTCTCATTTTTTTAAAAATATTTTCCCTCACCTTTCGGCATTTTCTTACGACCAAGAAAGGTATTGTTCAAGCCAAATATTTTATGCTAAATAGAAATGGTTCAGCAAGTGGAAGCCAAACTGTTCAGACCGTACTTGTTGGTTATTTGTATTTTCATAGAAAGAAAACGAAGTGAAAAAAAAGAAATCGTAATGTTTAAGTACTCTCTGTATTTAAGCTATATTTCGTGCTTTGATTTTTAATTCACTTATATCCCTCAGGGATTGTGTACAATGTACAATACATAAAATACTTATTTAAAAACACGTTGAAAACTGGTAGAAGCTTTCTGTGAAAATTAGACTAATGTCATTAAAAACATGTAGAACAACTTGAAAAATACTACATTTCTCTATTAATTGTTTTTTCTTATCATCTTCTAATTCAAATTAATACATATGCAACAATTATATGCTAAATGAATAAACAAATTATATTTTTCTAAGCTTCATTATAATTTACACAGAAAAATTAGCATTATAATAGTTAATCTTGTCAGCATTGTGGTCAAAAATATTCCATATTATTGACAATATAAATCCAAATAGTCAAACTAATTTACATGTTTTCTATGAAATAATTTAAAACTCCTTCAAAACTGCAATTTATGTAGATTATCTCTTTCAAAAAATTTAATTATTTCAAATATTTTTATGACATCGCCTTAAATTATATTAAAGGAATCATGTGTTTGATAATATGATGAGATTATAGATATAGTACAAATCAGTTTGAAAGAAATGTTTTGAATTCTCACACGAATAAACTTTTAAATTTAAATTCAGTATATAATCCAGGTATATTCACAAATCAAGAAGACTTCTTCAATAGCAATGAAATTCTAATAAGAAATTTAAAATATTAAGATGTTGACCATGATTCTTATAACAAGTTATAATTCACGCTCTTTCGAAAATTGTGTCTCTGACATAAAATTAGAATTCTAAAGAAAATTTGATAATTATGTTTCCTTATTTAGTACAGATTAACTTTCGAAGCAAAAGGTTTCCATGTACGCAAACATAACCGTCAAGCTCAGATAGCTTATCTATTTAAAGGCGCTTTCTTACACCAACGAAACACCAACGTTTTCCACTCTCATAAATATTTATTCTGTATCAAAGGGCATGCTTCAACACATTACGATGTTTCTAAAATTGAAAGGAAATATGATTTATTTCAAAACAAAGCACATAAGTTACGAATGTTTTAAGCATACATAATGTGATATTTTTACGAATAGATGTAACCCAGTTATATGCTTTGAAATGAGAATAAACTAAAATAAAACAAAATTCAACAGAATCCGTAGATTATTTCTGCAATTTCTAATATTAAAAATAAGATATTTATTTCACATTTGGAGTGCCGTAATTATCATTAAATTAATTTAATTTCTGCAAAAATTTTGCTAGATACTATAAATATGATATCATTATGAAAGAAGAAAAGTTCCAGTCATTAGAAGAGACATTCTTTCTGTATTTACTTTTGGTAAGAAAGAATAAATTAAACAGAAATATCAAATCCTAAAAATTAAATTAGAGAATCGAAGCTATTTGGGTTGAAATGCACAATTAAGAGTATTAATAAAAGAAAGAAATTCAAGCCCCAAAATACAACCACCTATTTTACATTTGAAACATTAGTGTCAAACTTAATAGATGCAAATTGTATATAATTGCTATAAATATTAACCTAGGAGAACGGATTGAACAGTGTCTGACCTAACAAGAATAAAAGACATTTTTTTTAAAAAAAATTATTTATATTTTGCTACATAATCTTTTTGTATTCTTATAAGTCTACACACTTCTAGAGATACTAACTACTCTTTAACACGTCCAAATTGTATTAGACGTATTTCTCTGAAAATTAATTGCTTACGAAGGAGATAGCCTCATCATTGGACGATATTCTATGTCCTCCCAGCACACGTTTTAGATTAGAGATCAAAAATGAGTCTCTTGGGGCTAAGATCTTGTTAGTAAGGAGGGTTGTCAAGTAGTTCGTATTTCTTGGATGTCCACCATGGCAACCACTGATGTGTGAGATGGAGCATTGATTTTGTGAATCAGAATTTTTTTCTGCAAATGTGTGGCAATTTTCCCGCTATTTTTGTTTTCACCTTGTCAAGTAATGATGCATAGTATACTCCTGTAAAGGCTATTCCTGTTTGAAGATAATAAATTAAGATAACTCACCAAAACCAGTCGTCATTAATGTCCCATTTCAAAAAACAGTGTTTGCTCTTTTTGGAGCAGAATCTCTCTTTGCAGTACGACGTTTTGACTGTATTTTTTTCTGATGTATAATGATATATCCAAGTTTTCTCTACAGTAATTAATCAGTGCTTAAACTTTATTTTACTGCGCCTAAACTACGCCAATAAAGCGCTGGGAATGTTCATTCGAACTGTTTTTGAATCTGAAGTAAGCAAACACCATTTCCAACACGTAGACAGCTTTCTCTTGCCTAAATGTTGATACAATATGTCATAAACATGTTCTTTGTACGTATTCATAGGCTCTGCAATTTATCTCACTTTAATTCGATGGTCGTCTAGCAAAATTTGTTGAGCTTTAGCGATGTTATATTCAGTGATTGCAGTTTTTGTTCTCCCCGACCCCATCGTCTCTCAAGCTGGTACTATCATGTTTAAATTCAGCTGACCAAAAGTTCATGGTGATAATTAATTGTATAGAGTACCCGTATACAACATCCGTCACATTTTTGATTTGCTAAGGTGTATTGCCTTTCAAAAACAAGTGTTTAGTGACAGCTGAATACTCTACGTTTCTAAAATTTTTACGAAAACTCTTTCATCGACTTGCTGTAACGATTGGCAAACTACAACTAAAAGTTCAAATTGACTGATATTTTGTGTGCACCTGTCAACAGATGCGGAACCACATTCCTTAATTTTTTGATGAGTGCTGCCATCTTCACATGAGAGTTGATAACTTTTCATTCCAACCTCATATTCACAGCAATTGATTATTACTTTTCTATTGAAAAGGGGAATATTAAGCATTTGGGTAAGCAGTTAGATGCTACATAATCAAAATATATTCAGGTTCATTAAGAAAAATTAATGACACTTAGAGTTTTGCTGTATCATGAAACATTATTGCGGAAGAGGATGTGATATATGAAAAACTTAAGAAGTCAATGAGCCTAGAATGTTTTGGCATACGTTTGGATAAATAATCCTCCAATATTTAGTAATCAAATGAATAAAAAATAATTAAAATCAGATTTCAATTAAAAAAATTTAATGATATAAAGTCAAGTTACTATGGAAATCCGATTAAATGTATAAGTTATCTAACAAAAGAATATAATTGCTCAAAAAAAGATTTCCTCGTCATGGACAATGTTTTCAAAATAATCATATTCTCTATAATTCCTACAAACTTTCTATACATAAATTTTTGAATCGTAATATTGTTGAATTAGTTTCTAATTCGAGTAAAATATTAAAAAAAAGATAATTTACTTATGTTTTTACTCCACAGAGAGAATCTGAAACAATAGATTCACTAGAAAATTAAAAATAATGTTCAATGCTTCATCGAAGTCACGAAATAATTCTCTTTAAATGATTGCTTATACGCCGGACTTAACTTATATCTGGATATTTTCAAATTATTTTATTTTTTTTTTCTTTAAATTCTCACCGGTGGCATCCACTTCTGTCATCGAACAAACATTCTTGGAGGTCTAAATTGATGAAAATGATAGAGATTTGGGGAGGTATCCTCTTTTCCAAAAATCCAGTGGGTGTTCGAATTATACAAGTTATTGATTTCATCTAGTATCGTTTGCAGTTAATAATAATCGTTTTCTAACTGTACAGCAATCAGATATCACTTAAATAAATTTATATATTTTCATCCTGATACTTAAAATTTTTAAAAGTATTTATGAATGTAAACAACGTTATAGGATATCAACGAAGTAATTAACATAAGCTAGAAACGAACATGTAGTGTATATAGATTTTTAATGCTGTTGGGAAGAAGTTTCCCTAATGGAAAAATAACTCCGAACAGCTATAGCAACTACAGGTTGATAGGAAAATCACTTCCTATAACAGTACAGAAATTTCAGGGGCAACATAACTTCCATATAAAATGTTAGCGAATGTTTCAAATATGTTTAAAGAATCTTTGCCTTTTGATCACTCCGGTAAACTAAACTTTTCTACATATGTGAACAGATTCGAATCATTTCTTACTTCTAGTGACTGATCAAGTATTTTATACTATTGGAATCTTAAGATAGTTAAGATTAAGATATTTCTCTAAGTAAGGTATAATGACATGTATTATGGCATTTAATAAATCACGCAAGTTTTATTATTTTGATAGGATTGTTTTATGGGAAGATACAGATATGTATACTTCTATTCAAGGACGTTAATACGGTTCTGCGTATAAAATCCGTATGAAACTGTTCAACGAATATATAACGTAAAATTCTCTCGAGAAACCAAATTAGAAACGGCAAGTTTGCGTGAGAATAAAGGAGAATTATTCAGTTTATTTAACTTGAGATAATTTTTTTGATTACAATTAGTGGTTATTATTACATTTTTAGTCTAAAAGCGTTGGAAGGGGAAAAATTCCATATTATGAATAATTGCAATTTTTGACGAAAATTCCTTTTGCCTCAATTATTCTCATCATAAGTCAAACTGGTTTGACATTTAACGCTTAAATTTCTTTCGAAGGGCTTAAAGGCTTGTTTATATGCAAGGGAGTGTTTGGCAGAGTTGGTTTGACAAGCAAACAGTTCGTCTTCATTGTCACTGGGGAACTGTGGTTATACGAAGAATGTGATTAAGGGAAAGTTCTGTTGTTATAGATTATTTCGAAGAAATACGTGAGGCAAATACATAATAGAAAAAGTAATTAGCGAATGTTAGAGAATTTAATATTTAAGTATTTCCCACGAAAACTGTAAATTACTTTATGCATTTTTTAGTTTTAAATTACGAATACTTATTCTGTTTCTCATTGGTGAGAAAATAACACACCTCAGAAACAGTTTTTCACGTTGTTAATTCAAATTAGAACTTACGAATTTGAAAACATAAATATAAAATTCCACCATAAGTTATTCGAGAATTTTCTCTTTGGTGTTTTTCTGATTTTATATATATGTTCTCAGTTTCTTCCAAATTAAATCAAAAGTGATGATGCAAATAAAATAAAATTTTAGAAGTGGAATGAATAGATATTATTTAAGTGCATAAAAGTGACAGAGTTCTGAATTGAAAAGAATAATAATAAGAGTACGGTAATAGGAAGGAGGGTTAGTTAGAGATGTGGGGAAGTCTGATATGTAACTATAGTTGATTTGGTGAAATTTTGACTTTTTACTGTTGGAGCAACTGAAAACTTGAAGGAGGTACTATCATCGTATTCCATTAAGCATGATCTTCGATAGATTATAGAACTTGTTAGTAAACACGGATAGGCACGGAACTGTCTTAGATCCTTCTTCTTAGATTACAGTATCTTTGAAATTATATTTTGGAATATAGTTCACTATTTTAATTACTTTGTCTGTGATTGAACTTAAATTGAATTTTCGATCTTATGACATGTGTAAACTTTAAATTGACAGAATAATTAATAATAGGATGTAGTCACAAACTGGAAGCATTTAAACATATTTAGAAAGCTGACGTTAGATTTTCAGAATGATCCTTAGGTACCCTATAAATATTACTTTTAAAAATCATCAACAGCCATTTTATAAATAACATTTTCTCAAATGAAAAATATTAATATATTAAAATACTTTAATTGTGTTACATATTTTACTCCATATCAAAAAGTACTATTTACTTGTTCCTAAGTCACAATAAATACATTTGTCGTAAGTTATAGTTTTTTCCTGCTCAAATTCTACAATTTTGGATTGATAATAATCATGCTTCAATCAAGTTTACAACTAACACCATTTTAGCTTTAACTGATATAGATAATATTTATAAATTTAGATACGATTATGATATTAAGAGGTAAAATCATTAAGCTATATTATATGTTTTGATGATATATAAAACGGATATAATTATTATTTCCGTTTCAAATTTCATCAAAAAGAACAGTACTTAAATAGAGGAAAATAATATTAGTTAAATTAGTTGTCTCTGAGAGATATAATGAGTAATTTGGTTCTTATTTAAGTTCATGAATCCGGCTATATTTTTCTAGATCATATATTTAAGTGTAATTGGCTATAAAAATTCGTTTTAAAAGATCATAGATTAAAGAATAAATTAAAACTGAAGAATGTAAGTTAGTTAATAAAAATAAGATTTCCATTAAAATATGTTTATTTTCATTTTTGCTTATCAGTTATTGATAAAGTACGAATAGGTAAGAATCTTTAAATGAAATACAAAACGGATTTTCTTTGTTACAGAATATATTTATTATGTATGATGTAAATTACAATACCAAACACTTCGCGAATTTTGATTAATAATCTTTACGGTGAGTTCAGTTACGTCTTTCAGTTCCTTTTATGGTGATATACTGTAACTCAAGAAATATTTTTACATTAGCGTTTTATTTTTAGAATGGATGAGTTGTATTAAACTAATATAAGATTACTTCTATACGTCAACTAATATGTTATAAAATATATAGTTTCAAACAAAAATAAAATACTGGTATATGTCTTGCGAATCTTATAAATAATCATTATTTTCAAGATACAAAATTTCTATCGGAATTATATTCTACGAAAGGAAATAAATGCTAATTAACAACAGTGCTTTTAAAGTACTTAAATTGTTTTATAGTTATAAATATATTATCTGTGTATTGTATATTATACTAAGTACTGTCAACAATATCAATGATAGCCAGCTGTGTTAGTCAAATAGCCATGGTTACATGCTTGCGGTTGGCGTTGTTTCCTGTTGAGTTCGATTCATCTGAAGTAGTACCATTTAGCTAGGCTGTTACGTGAAGTTCCAAATCTCTCTCCGGTGGTGTAATGAGGAAGTTTGGAAAAGAGGGTGCAAGTTCACTTTTATTGTTATTACTTGACTGAGGGTCAAGATGAAGAAGTCTTCACTAATGAACTTCGTATTGCTTTTCATACTTATGATCTGCATTAATAAACAAATAATCAAACAGTTCCGTTTATCAATAATTTTTGTTTAGAAATCTGATTTCTATTAATATTGAAGGATCATTATCGACCAGATTGTATAACATTTTAAACATGTTCCTTTTCCTTCATATGTTTATAAGCAAGCAAAAACAACTTAAAAATGTCAGTCATCCTGTATTTTTAATTAACTGAAATTGTTACGATGTAAACGAAATCATCCCTGATGTTGAAATCATGTAAATGTTCTCGTAATTTTTATTTCAATTAAGTATTTTATACTAATTAAGTTTCTTTCCCTTTTTTTTTTAAAAAAAAAAGTAACATGTATTTTATTCCTTATGTATATTTTTATGATATACAAATGATTTATATCAATGCGGAAAAATATCATTTCGACTTTAAGTGCTATAAATCTTAAACAAATAAAGTTTGGGAAAGCAATGAAAAAGTAGAAGCACAAATATGCCTGTCATGTTTCCAGTACTTTCAGTACCTTTTGAGCAGTATCTTCATCTATTCTATGAAATATTAATCATCGCCACAATTGAGTTGGGTTTTTCATAAGACATGAAACACAAAACTAGGTAATTTTACGGAAAAAATACTTCATTTCAAAACCACATATGTGAGTCGTCATCTATCATAAGAAACAAAAAGTTATTTAAATCGGATATTTTCAGTCTTCTAATGTAATTTTTACATCAAAATCTTTAATACATTTTAAAGGATCCTCGTTTTGAAATCATGAATTTTTCTCCACAACAATTTGTGATATTTTAAGCGCTTTTTGGAAATACCTTTTTATTTGGAAGGGACAATAATTTTGAATTAAAGTTTATTTACCATATAGTAAAGAATTTCAGGCAAAAAATTTTTAATACTTTGGTAACTTGTATACAAATTTAGCTATCTAAACGTCATTGGAAACATCTTTGTAAAAAAAAATATATACTGCAAAGTATCATTTTTCTAATTCTGATTAATATGGAGCTTAAACCCGACAGTTTTTTTTTTTTTACTTTAAATAGAAATTTGAATAAAAGCTATTTCAGAAGGCATTATTTTAATATTAAGAAGAAATAGTACCTTGTGAATACATGTATTGCTTAAAACCTAGTATTATCAATATAAATTAGCGATGATCAAAGTAAAACCTAATTACATGATAACAATAGAACTTATTGTCTATTACGTTGCATTTAAGGTAAATGAGAAGTTTAAAATGCTTCAAATTTTACATTTGTTTTTATTTAGTTGTTAAGAAATCCTTGAAGTTTCGCAAAATCAGTCGATTCAATATTTAAGAGAATTTAATAATTCGCATATGCTTAAAGATTAAATTTTAAAGTTTCAAACAAACGCGTCTCACTTCAGAAAAAAATATTTTTTTTTGCATTTTTCACAAAACGTGTTTTCAGGAATCTGGTACAATTCCTGAGGATGTACGTTTTACATAGTGCTGATATTTCCACATTATGAATGGGGAAAATATCAGCATTGATATACATTTTGTAGTGAATGTATTTTATATTCAAAGTATATATTTTGTTTTGTAATAAGCAATCACAATTTTTTTCTCATAAAAAAATTTGTTTAAAGATTACGGTTAATTTAAATCATTCAAATATTTTTAAATTTAAATGAATTCAATTTTTTATATCTATACTTATACTTCAGGTATAGAACATTATGTTTAAAGTTTTTAAGGATATAAATATAGAAGATCTTATGCAATAAGGCAAGTAAGTAACCTACAAATAGAAATATATTTATTGGTAACAAATTACTCATGTATATGTATTTAAGTTTACAATTTTGATTTCCTTTTCATAAAGAGATATGTAAGTTATCCAATTGCAGAAGATATGAAGGCGAAACATTTCGAAATGGTATTTTCATTAAAGTCCTTACTTTCTCTCATAATCTCAAAATAAGGAATCAAGAATTTAGATCAGAGCTGATTACTAATCAGCATCTAATTCTATTAAAACCCAAACCATGTTAATATAAAATTGGATTTCGAAAGACCCTTTAGCATCTGAAAAAATTGGATAGACGTCAGTGATAGAGCTTCTGTTCTTATTCATGAAACAGTCAAGCATCTTTCTCAGTAACATGAAATTTACTTTCTATTATTTCTGTCTCAAATGGGATTCATTGGTAATGAATTTGCTGGAAATTTGGGTATGGAAGGAGCCTTTATTCTATCAGGTGTAAGAATTTCTCTCATCTTCCTTTAAACTTATTCAATAATAAATATTTGAAACAAGTAATTATTGAAGACATCCAACTCTCATGTGTTGTATAACAGTGAGAATCCTGGTGATATTTTTACTAATGAACAAAATAGAGCCTTCAGACCACTGTACGTAATATTGTTAGTGGGGGCAACAACAGTCTTAATTTAGACAAGTGGCAAAAAGGCTATTCATTCAGATTTAATTTTAATTTTTTCCTCGACTGTCCCAAGTCTCATTTAACTTATTTGGGGCTTGAGATAGAAGGTATATTTAAATTACCTCATGTAATATATGGTATCTTGAAGATTTGTGGCCTCATGGACTCGGCCTAGACTTTGACTAAGCCATGTGCAACAATTTGCAATGCAGATCCGTATATAACAATTTCTCAAAACTAAAATGTGGCTCACTTGCCTTATAATTAAAGAAAAAGTATAGATTACTTAAATAAGTGTCATCTGAGCTCATTTTTCTTAATTAAGGAATCTTTTTTACGTTAATATAAGGTAAACTCTTCAATTGCAAAATATTCCATAACTCCTACTATAACTAAAATATATAGGTAACTTAGGTATTTTTATTTTAAGAGAGAATTTTCTAATAAAAATAAATCTCAAATTAAAATTTTTCTCTGTGCGTAGCTTATTTCTAATGCAATTCAGTCTGCTAGAATCTATACCTTTAACGAAATACAACTAAATATGCGAACATAGATTTAACGTTTCTCTCTTCATCGACAAATATATATTTATCCTTTTAACAATAGATTAAATGAAGATGTTTTTAAAACAGTTCAGGTTCAGGAAGGGGGTTAAAGGAATAAGTTTATTTCACCATCTGAAGATATTCATTTTTTATTAACTTCGATGTAATTGATATTTATCCCAGCTCTCATGAAAATGAATAATGCCTAAACAAACACTTTCGAAACTTACCGTTATTTTAAAAGAAATATCCAATAAAAATGTAAATACTCATATCTGTATTTAATTCACTATTTCGTATTATAAAACTTCAGTTTAATTTAAAATGTTCAGTTATTTTCTACAATTATATATATATATATATATATATATATATATATATATATATTACTGATGGTTTAAATCTGATCTCCTACTTTTGCAAATATTGAAAAGGAAAAGAAAACTTTACTGAAATTCAACTTCCATACCCACTACCTTCTGACTCCCTTACATTTTAATTATTTCCAATATGTTTCGTAATAGCAATAATACAAGATGTTCTTAGAGATTATTCAAGTTAAATAAAAATATATAACGATGCGATTAAAACACATTTAACATTTTTGTAAGATTTTTTTTTTTTTACAATTAAAAAAAGTGTAAAATATACAATTGCAGGGAAAATCACAGTTTAATTGAAACAAACTAGATCAAATTCACTCACCGATTATTTTTGTCCTTGTCTTCCGCTTTGATTTCTTTGAAAATAACAAAAAGTAATCTTACATACTGGAGTCACGAATTAATTTCCGTCTTCTGACACTTGCTGCGCTACGATTTAATTAGGAGTAGCTTTTAGCCATCCTTTGAAAGGGACTTAAAGCCTTTTAAGCTCCATTTCGAATACCGTGGACGAAAAAGTTTGTGTTCTCGACACTATTTAAAATGTGAAAAAAGAAATTTCATTATTTGACAAGATGAGAAAAGGCTTAACTTGAAGTCTTTAGATTCACAAAAGAGAATTACACTGGTAAGGAAAGCTTCTATATCAATTCAGGGTAAACACATCCCAAAGGGTTTTTTTTTATTTGCTCATTTTATATTTTAGTCCATCCACTTGCTCAGAGAATTTATGGTGTTATCGTAATGAAATGCTGCAACAAAGAAAATTTAAGTCCTTATTAGTATTAAACTATTATAGTAGTATTTCATTCAAAACCTGCTTTGTTGAGGACAAAGATACCTTTTCCATAAAAAGGACGTTAACTAACCTCAATGTTAAACTTTTTCAAGTTGAAATGCGTTCTTTTCGGCCTCATTAATAAAGCTATAAATATTTTCAGAAATTTTTTTTATTACTTCCATGCTTTAATTTCAATACATAAAAATTATTATATACATTTTTTTTCTTTCAAAAGGTATCAATTATTTTATTACTAAAATTTTAAGAAAAACCATGAAAAAAAATTAGAATTCTTCGGTATAAGTTAAAATTCAAAATATAAAAAATCGCACGCAATATTCAAACTGCTCTTATTAATACGATGATCATTCAATAAGCCCTCAGGAAAATATAGAAAAAAAATTAATTTTGGTAGGGTTTTTTTGTTGTTGTTGTTGTTTTTACATTTTTAAACATATTCACCTTTTTAGCTCTGTTTACTTTTCTAAGTATTCATCCAGATTTATAATACCAAATAAGAAGTAAGATTTCAGAATGTCCTGGAAATAGGCATCTGTTTGGTCTATGACATCTTTTTTCGACTTTAATCGCTCTCAGCAGAGCCATTTTATTATGCTTGGAAATCAGTAAGCGAGTCACTTAGAGCCAATACCTTTGAATGTATGGTGGATAAGTTAATAACTCGTACTTTAATTCTACGATTTTAAATTGCATTGAAAACGCACATGTGTGCATCTGAGAATTATTTTGATAAAAGTTAATCTTTTTCTTCTTCATATGAGGATGTTTTTTCTCGATTTTCTAAATTTGTTAGTTATTACTTAAACTTTTCTACGAGTAATCGGAAAAAATTAAAAAAGATCAACCCCAAACCATATGAACATTATCGTGCCGGCTGATTTAACCCAACATAGCTTTCTTCCGAGCTCATTTGCCTTTGGTCTAACTCATTATTTTAACTATTCCTTAGTCACTGGAGTATATTGTATCTACGATTCATCCAGAGTTATGTGTAGAGGCATGGACTGGTCATGATTGTGAAGAAAAAGCGATAAAATAGCCTCAGAGTTGACCAAGTGATTGCGCTTATTTTCCATTAAATGCAATTTTAGTCCCCATCTTTCTGAGAGTTTATTCACCTTAAATTTTCGTGCAAACTGGAAAACAGTGTACTTTGAGTTTGTCATTGGTATTAACTGTTTCGCACAATTTCATTCCTCGATCATTCAAAGCTTTATCGTAGATTTTGTCAATCATTTCGGGAGTATTCACTTCCTCTGCGCAATCCGAACTATGTTCAACGTTTGTGGATATAAGGCCACATTTTTCAATTAAAATTAGAAGAAAGCGTAAGATCAGATGTACCGAGAGCTCAGATCTGAAATATTTTGGTGTTACACCTTTTAAATATAAGTATTTAAATATAAGTATTTAATTACCACTTAAAACTCCAATCTTTGAATTTTCCTAAATAAAGACGAGTTTCTTGTTTCAATTAATAATAAATAGGAAACCATGCGATGGAAATAACTGAGACAGTAATCCAGTGAAGCATGATTCTTACTAAACAAAAACCAATTTTAAGCTACATACCTATGCAAATTAATTGAAACATATTAAAAGAATCGCGTTTTTAAAGGAAACTGTGCTTTTATTCGTTCTATACATTTGAAATACGTTTTCTAGAATGACATATGACCTCTTTTAGCAGAAATTACGTATGGCTGACGTTTTGGCATGGACTCCACAACATTACTACATATGCTCTTGACTCCATGATCAATTGAATTGCATCGTTTGGGAAATGTTCTTTTGTTGTACAATCCATCTTACCTAAATTACCCTTTATATTATTCCACAAGTTTTCAATGTGACTTAGGTCTGGTGAATTTTGAAGCCAATTAGGCGGTTTAATTTGATTTTACACCATGGAAGTTCTTGCCAGTTTTGAATTGCGAAAAGAAACCAAATCAAATTTAAATGTTCCGTTAACGATTTTCATGAATGAAACTGAAACAATTGTATACCATTATATTTCGATATATTTCTTTGAATTATTCTTCTCATAAACAGGAACTATGCTTCAAGTGCCATTTGTTGTGAAATCCCCCAAAACATCTACTTCAACTGGTGTTTTACAATCTGTTGGATGTGGTTTTGTCTCAAAGGTTCACAAACACTTCGTCTCACAACATCTTAAATGCATCCCTGCACAAATAAATGGATTTCATCACTGAAAACTACTTTCTTCCAGTCACTGTAGTCCATTATTTGTACTCCTCCCCATGCTAAACGTTTTTTTTATTTTTGTTAGAAGTTAAAAATTGTTTTTTTTTATTTGTTCTCCTTGCCTTACGGCCAGCATCCAGAAGCTTACGAAGGACAGGTGAGCTACTCATTTCCAAACCAAATGCCAATAAATCCCTTTGAAAATCTCAGATTGTTTTCTTTAGATTAATTTTGCTATATCCTTTAAAATTTTATCAGTTTTTAAAGTAGATTTCCGCTTGCGTCCTCATATACCTTTCCATTTTGGAGATTCTGCTATGAATTATTTGAATGAAATTAGGATTATAGAAGCACTTGATTTGCCTACTCTAATTTCAAAAGATATTCCTCTTACTGTCAAAGAAATGTGATCTTTTAAAGCTATTATTTTAGCATGCTTCCTTGGATTTACATCCATTTTTGAACGCTTGAAAGAAAGACAGAGCAAACACTAACAACTAACTGCCTCACTGAAAGGCTCTCAACTACAGAATAGATAAGTATTTCTACATTTAAACCAGTTAAATTGGTCAGGCATTCTACTTTAAGCAAGTAAATCCAGTTTCAGGTGGTTCACACTCAGTCTAAGGAAATAAAATCTGTTTGAAGTGGTTTCAGATACAGCTACCAAATAGTAGCTTGTCCCAATTACTTTGCACAGTATAGTACGAGCGTCAACTCTTGTATTTTCTAAGGACTTATTAAGCTATCCTTGTATGTCCTTTGAAACTAGACATATATCATTCTAGACATAGTATATCATTCTAGTAGTCGCTACAAAATGTTTGTGTACTTTTAAGGTACATTGGAGTTTCGAATCCCACGCATTTATGTGTTCAGTTTTCATTTCATTTGGCGTAAAAACCAACACAATTTTCCTTTCAGATTTACACAGATTATTTCAGTCGTCTGTTTCAGTCATCTGGACAAAATGCGGGAATCAGCAGCGATTTATTTAGGTTTGAGTCAACTGCTTGAATAATTTAAAATGGTTTTCTTCTGTCTTTTATTTGTAACCTTAATATATTATTGGTATAAAACATAAGCCCTTGCAGAGCAGATGTCAAAAGCTCTTTATAAAATCACATAATAGAAAGCTGCAATTGGTGAGTGAATGAATTTATTAAAAACTTTTTGTCCAATTCATACACGCTATTATTAATATTATTTGATGCTATGATTGCTGATTAGAAGAATAAACTATTATTTACTCTGGAACATTGCATGTACGATATCAACACATTTTTCCCCGCTTTGGGTGCAGAAGGAGAGTCGTGTCTTTTCAATGTCAGAAAGTCCTGATAAATTATTTCCCATATATTTATTTTCCTTTTTTACTTTTCTATAAAGTAGTCGTGATGTTTTCTATTAGAGCTCAGAAAACTTTAAAATGAATATATTACTTAAATAAATTAGGAACTGGAATAAGACTAACGACGTACGTCTTTATTGACTTTAAAATATCACACAATTCTTGAGACGATGTAACTTGGACCATTAAACTAAAGGTGAAGAATTAAAAAATTAGCTTCAACAATGATCATCGGTATGTGACCTTGAAATCCTCCATAGAAGAGTTCTCAGAATAACAAGGCTCAATAATGGTGTTTGCAAATTAATAATAAATGTAGACTGCAGAGTTTGTGAGACTACACAACAGTAGTTAACAATTGATAAACATGTTACTATATTTTCAAGGAGGCTTGAGAAACTTTTAGAAGTTTTAGTCCTTATAATTTTTTGTAAGCATCATGAATTACAATATAGCTACTTAATTCTTCTAGATGATATCACCTTTCACTCCGCAAATAATCGATGTCATAACATTTCTGGCAAATGAGACCATCTTCGCCTTTCTTTAAAAATATTTACTAGGAGCAACCCTATGTCTTAAATATTTTCGATTTCCGATGTATGGTGATGAATCCAAATTTCATCTATGATAACAACTCGACACGACAGCAAACACATTCTGATATGGGAGCAAATGACTACCAAATCGAAGCTAATTTTTGAATCAATGAAATACCAAAAACTTTATGAAAACTCTTCTTTTTTAGCTATTATAAATGTCATCATTACACATCAGATTTTAAGGTATCCGACTACCTTTAAGTCGAGATTTTCGGTCAATAAATCGATTGTTTATTTACTGTCTAGCCGCATTTCTTAGCTCTATAGGATATTTTGAATTTTGTTTATATATTATTTAGAACTCGAGATATAAACATTTTAATAATAGATTGTGTTAAATTTTAGAACTGGAAGTAGCATTCTGCTAAAAGAAATGGAGCTTCAATGAATGTTTCCGTTTATATTTTAAATAATATTGGCATCAAAATATCTTCCAACATGCAAGATTAATTTCACAAAACCCAAAATGCTCACGAAATTTTTTAATGGTGTAATATATGAAAGAGTACCAAAAATGTTTTTGTTTGTTTGAAAACAGTAAAATTAGGTATATATGATGCAATTATACAATTTAATAAATAATATAAAAACTGCTTAAAAACCTTAAATAAGCTGAACCTTCAAAATCTAGGCTACTTCCCTGTAAAGGGATACGAAAAGTTGCAAACAATCGAATCAGAGATTCATTTGTCATACAACACATGTTGCACTCAAGCGTAAGAAAGTTTTAAAGGTCATCATGAAAAAAAAGGTAACTTTTTTAAGTAATAAAAATTGTGCAGTTTACAAATCAGGGACCTTTTAGTGATACATTTTTAATTAGTTTTGTAAGTTTCTTGGTTGAAATGTATTTTTAACTTTGTCTCAAAATCAAGATTTTCATAATTTCTTCAGCGCAAAACATCATATTGAAATAATAATACATATAATGTTATGAAACATTCATGGAATACTCTATTGAGAAGAATTTATTTCTTAAATCTTTCCTAATATTACTACTCTGTAATTTACAAAGTCACATACTATCACAAAGTCTTACAGTTTTTTTGTATATTAAGGTACGACTTCCTTAAAGGTTGGTCAATCAAATTATCAGGTAAATCATCAGGTTTATAATTATAATAGAGACACAAATCCTGAATTAGATTCAATGCATTATAATAAAATTTACAGAATTGAAATATCTCTATTTCAATTTTAGTTTTGGTGTCCTTTCTTGCTATATTTATGTATCTTTTGAGCTAAAATATTTATAATTTCTTAAATTTATGCCAATTTTACGTTTTATCTTAAGTTTTTTACTATATCCTATAGTATAATAATGCATATAAGAATTATTTTTCAATTATTTTTAAAAAGAAATCATTTCGAAGGTATGCGGATACATTAAAATTCTCTTAAATAATTTAGCTTATTCATTACAAAATATTGTGACATTTATCAAACATCAATTCAAATTTAGTACCCTAGTCAAATTAAAACTTTAGTCTCCATTTTAAAAACTTTTATAAGTAAGAAAAATTGTATACAGCGAATTACTGTTGAACCAATGGAATGATTAATAGATTACATATATATTTAATGCATTATCTCTATTATAGTCTGACAAAATTAAATAATCAATTTTGTCATACCTTTGTTATATAATCATCCAACTTAACTTTATTTAATATCTGTACATATAACAAGTATTTCTAATGTTCTTGAAATATTTAATTCCAATTACGCAGAGAAGAAATATTCTGTTATGTGGATGACTTAATATATATATATATATATATATTTGAAAAACACGAAACACAAACATATAAGACACTCAAACAACCGAGTGCATTAGAAAAAGTTAAGATATGTGTCTATTTTTAAAATTCTTATTTCAAATAAAATAATTTTTATGGAAAAATGTTTTTAGTTACAATGGTCTGTAAAATGGTACTTTTCAAAGTCTTTTATATGAATTTTTTTTTTAATTTTTATCCATATTTGGTTACAATTGAGTAAAATTGACATTCGGCTAAAGCTTAATTCATAAATTCTAATAGCTATGTTTCTCTTTATTTTTCAAAAATACGTTTAATATATGTATGTCTGTATTGTGAAGCAAAAAAGACAGTAATGTCTTATACTTACTGAGTTATACGAATACTTATAAACACAACATGATTTTAAATATATATATATATATCCAAAATAAATAGTTATATACTTAAAAGATATGTTTAAGGTTCACAACATAACAAGAGATTTTTCCGGTTTAAAATCTCGACTACAACTTTGTTTTTTACTACCCTAGAAACAAAGGTAAACCATTTTTGAAATCTTATGTAAGCTTTAATAAAAAGTAATAAAAAAAAACTTTCCAAAAATTTTGACAAAAATGATATTTTTGAGTTGGCACATACCTTAAACTAACCATAAGTAACGTGATTTAGTCAAAACAAAAAAAATATATTAATCAAGAATATTTTAATCTCCCTTTATTCACCCGATCTTATTTCCAGATAAAAACAAAAACAGAAAGTAAATCCTAGCAGCAGGTTACCAGCTAATTCTTTCCCGTTTTCTTATTCCCATTCCGCAAAGAAAGTGTGATTTAATTAGGGACTGCTTTTCTCAACAATCTGCTTTATAAAAGTAGTCCTTGGCTTAATTAGAGGAGTTATAAACTGGGAACATAACAAGCTTGGTGGCAGAAACTTGGCAATTCATACCATAATGCTCTCGGAGTTTGTTTCAAATGTCCTCTACGATTAATAGGTTTTAGGAAGTTAACAAAATGGAAAACAAAGATGTTTCTTATTTTTCACTTTTAATTTTTAGTTTGGTGAGTATTTTTTTTTATACTTATATTATTATAAACATCATTTTATTCATACAGATACTTTAATCGAACATATAGGTATACTCTTGACATAATTATTTTGAATCACTAAGTCTTATCGATATAAACTTAACTTACCTTCTTACATTATCTATTTTAATCTAATTCAGACTAATAATGGTAAAGATGGAACACAATATTCAGTCATACAATTAAAAATTATACATGAAAAGTAATTATTCATATTTAAGATATAATAGACAGGTTTAAATTCCATATTAATAAAATGTTTTTCGAGAGAAGCATTTTACATATTTTTATTTTTAGAAATGCTATTTTTAATTATAATGCAAATAATTCTTTGGTGCGTTGTAAAGGAATAAAAAATTTTTTGTAAGAAGTTTATTACAAGTTGTATTATTGCAAATTGTCCTATTAATATTATTAATAAACTTTTAAAAGAAAATATATACTTTTTATAATATATATATATATATATATATATATATATATATGTCTCTGTCTCTCTCTCTTTATATATATATATATATATATATATGTCTCTCTCTCTTTATATATATATATATATAAATAAAGAGAGAGAGAGAGTTTGAGAGAGAGAGAGAGAGAGAGATAATATTTTATATATGTGTGTGTTCATGCAACAGCTGAAATTAAATTATATCTTTTTTCGTTAATTGTTACAAATTTTTCGATATAATATGCATTTATAATAATTGTAGAATAATAATTTTAGTTTTGTTAATTTTTCTAAGACAAATAAATTATTAAACTTAGGTATCAAATGGTACTCATATTTTTTGAACTATCCCTTTTACACTTTTTAACAATATTTGCCTACTATTTTTAGTTGGTTTTTTTTCTATAACAATTAAGCATGTATTCCATGTATGGTATAATAGTTTTTTTTTAATAATATTTAAATTGTATAAAATATTTCGTAAGTTCAATTTCTTAAGCTTTAGAAGAAAAAACAAGCAACAGTGTTTATTCGTTGAATGAGATCGTATTATCTCACCATATTTAATGATATCTGTACATCGAATAGCGTACTAGAATTGAAAGTTTTATAATTGTTTAATTAAAATTTTAAATGTATATAAATAAGTATAAGTTACTTAATTTTTTTTCTATGGTTTAAATGTATTTATTTCCCAGATTGCCTTCTTTCGTTTTTTCTTTGGTTGAATTACTGTTTGGTATTGAGATTTCTGCTTTTTTTTGGTCTACAGTACTATTGATATTATAATTACTGAGGTTATGAAGAATCAAACCAAGGAACTAGTTTAAAAAAACTATTCAGTCCAAATTTTCATACAGTATTTCAGTTACATCATTCCCATTTACAAAATAATCTTCATTTTTTTTTTCTTAAAATATGATTTGTATTTTTTTGTAAAGTTGAGTTTATTTAACTTGGTTAGAATTTGAGAAATTGTTGATTCTATTTTTGATTGGAATCAAAACGATCATATTTTAAATATATTCTTTAATTTTCTTTCATATTGTATTTTGTATCGGGCTGTAGTACATGATAGTTAACAACAAAATTATATTCCTGAATTTCTTAAAAATTGAAAACGTAACACATTTTGATAAGCTTACAAATCTATATAATTGTATTTCTAACACTATTCCTCGACGTCGTTGCCTACATTCACAATGCGCTTTATAGGCCGATAGATCATATTTCTTATACCTTTATCAAAAACATTTCCCATGCATGTTTGACTCATTTATTAATGACACTTATGAACTAAATGTCAGTAAATAATTTTTCCCATCCGCAAACGACTTAAAAGAGCTGAGAAAATGAAAATCTGAATTCTCCAAATCAGTGTTGTTTGAAAAGAGTCATTGATAGCCCAATGGAATGAGTGAGAGTTGTTTATTGCATTGTGTGTTTGGACGCTCATTGTCCTTCAACTTACACTCTATATTCTTTCACATTCCCTTTTTATTCTTTAGTAATATTTTGATCCTTCATAATATTTTGGAGATTTTCTTTACCACTCGACATTATGTATTTTTTCCTGGATTGTAAAGAAAATATTTTCAAGGTCCATGAGTTGGACAATGATTTTTTCGGGCCGTAACAACTTTTTTGATTTTATTGCTGCACGCTTTACACTCATGATATCATTTACACATATTAGGTCAGCTTATGACACCCCTCTGAAAGCTGGTTTTATTTCTTTAAGAAATCTGATGCTATCCGAGGTTTTTTTTTTTTTTTTTTTTTTTTTTTTTTCCCGAATAGAAATGGGATAACGTTAATTCACTCACAACAGGTGCAGTTCGAAATCACGACATTTATTTCAACACGTACATGCAACAAGAATTTTCCGCTGACTGACACTAATAAACTAGTATTCTAATCCAAAGAAATTTGTTCCAGATCACGGTGAAGCAAATTTTTATATAAGAAATTTATATTTAAGATCAGATTCTCAGTATTCTTACTTTCTGGACACCCATCGAATTATGTGGTACATATTTTAAGCCAATTTTTAAAAATATATGAACAAAATAAATTTTTAAAATTCAATATAGTTCCTTTCAACAACTTTTCCAGTTGGTTTGATGTACGTGAAATCTGGTTTTGGTCAAAATTTCTCCCATTGGAGTGGTATGGAAGTTTGGAGAGGGATATTTGATCGTCTTTGTATCCTAAAGGCGGTTCGAAATTACTATGTCCGTTGCCAGAAGACATCGTATTGCTTCTCAGAGCGTTAATAAAGCAACAATCACTCAACCACGTTTCATTAATTAGCTAAATTAAAATATTTTGTACAAATCAAAATTCTACATGATAATGCAGTTACTAGGACATATAAAGACTTGCTCAGTTTCCACTAGTATTTCTCCTTTAGTTATGTTTTAAATACATGAACCTAACGGTATTAAAAATGATGGAATTATATCCTTCATTTTATTATTTCTTTTTATTATTGTGTTCAGCCTTCATCTGCAGAACTCTTTGCTAAGAATATTAGTTTTACTGGTAGGAGAAATCATCACGAAAATCAACTTCAACATTTCTGTTTCTTAATGATTATATTATATCTTAATAATTAAAAATTGATCGAATTCGTTTTTTTTAATATTAGCTTTAAGTTCGCTTTCGGTGCTATTTGAAGTTATTAGCTTAATCAAATAATAGTTTGCAGAAATTCTATGAAAGAGTGCAAAGCTGGTAATGCAAAGTTGTTATCAATAATTGCGGCACATTTTCTTCCGAAGGAGAATCATTACTAATTTAATTAAGAAATTTGAACAGAATGATGAGATTAAACAAAGATTAATCTCATCTATTTTAAAGATTAATCACATCATCACACTCTTTCCTAATTTCTAACTTTATTTATTTCATTATAATTAGATTTTTATTTTGAGAGAGTACCTAGGACTAATGAATTTATTAATAACACGGTAATAAGGATGCTACGAAATCTGAGTAATTATATCATAAATTTAAATTATTAAGAGTTTGCTTATGTATTCTGAAAAATAAGATTAGACATATTGGTGCTTTTATAACATATATTAAATAATAAAAATAATATATCTGGATGAAGGTTAGGGATACTTTTAAAGGAAAATTCAAAAGAAAAAAAAGCATACACTTCATTTTTTTTTAATTTGACAAATATATCATATCAAATATCTTTTAAGGCAAATAAATTAGCCTGTTTTTAGATTTAACCAGATAAAACTCAAAATCTAGACTTCCTCTAATTTTTTTGAGATAAAATGTCAATTAATCTGTTTCTTTTAATTCCATCTTCAATACAATCAATATCGAAAGTATAAATTAAAAGTTAAATCACTGAATATATAATTCATTTTTCGTATTTTAGCTTGAGCTTGTTTTAGATTTGAAACCAAGAGATTACATAATACTTTCGTTTTACGTGAGAAATTTACTGCTCAATTTAATTATAGTAAAACGCTGTTCTGTAGAATCAAAATTAGCGCTATACAAAGGAATCAATATTTGCAAATCACAGATTTTCTGATCCTGATCTTCATATGTGATACAAAAGCACGAGAAACAAAAAAAAATCTTGTTATATATACATAAGTTTAATTTGTGTTTCATGAAATATATAGGAGAAAACAGAATTTATCAATTAAAACATTATTTCGGCAATACACGAAATTGTTTATAAAATAATTTCTCTGTATACAAATACACCCACTCGCTACATTTATCACATTGAAGAAAGTAATTTATTATTTTTTCTACGGACATGCAAATGTCGCTTTCTTAAAATTTTCTACTTATATAAAAGTGGTATTTTCAGAGGTGTTGTTGAATTCCGGTAAGATCTATGCAATGGCTCGTGGTCATAGAAACCAGTTTGACAAATTGATGACGATTTTTGCAATAAAATAAAAGCTCTCGAAAACACTCGATATTTAAGATTTTTACCCATGACATCACTCTTAGCCAATTCAACTTAAAATACGTGGTGATCCTAAGGTGAAGCAGTCTGTCTTAGTACTACAAAGTATTATTTTGGAGCTTTTTTAGCAGAGCAAGCAAGCTAATTAACCTGAACGCTATAAAAAGTGTTATTACCTATATTATTAGTAATTAGCAGTTAGTTTATGTTCTCCATTTTTGCAAGTGTTATAAATGTTCCTGTAGTACATCAATCTATATAAGTTCTTTTATTTGTGCTTCGACTTACCCTGAGTGTTTGTGAATAAGTGTAATTCTAATATTATCCTTCAAGTTCGGCTATATTTTCATTGTAGAAAATATAGATGAACTCGATGTACGGAAAGAACATTTTAGTAAAAATACAAATAAGATTCAAGAAACACATACCACAAATAATCTATAATATTAATTCTTGATTACTGATGATATCAGTGTTTTATGTTAAAAGTATATAGATAGAAGAAAAACTTCAGGTATTTTTTTACTAAAGTAAAATATTTCACAGTCGTATTTAAGATGATAATTGCTGTTAAATAGAGAAATATTATTAATTAAAATGTAGCAAAATGACTTCAAATGCAAATTAATATTTCTTCAGACAAATGAAATTGAATCATTAGTCTCTTCAAAAATTAAATTTTATACTGCTGTTTGTAGAAAATGCAACACCATGAAAGAATCATCAGAATCAAATGAAATTTAATGCAGAAACGACTTGTACTGATACAAATAAATGATGAAATTTTCAAAACAAAAGAAACAAATTAAGCGTCCGAAATCAGTATTTGGTGCAGCCACCATGCGCTGCAATAAGTGCTGCTATACGACGTGGCATGGAGTCAAACAGATGTTGAATATCTGCTTGAGGAAGAGAATTCCATATCGCTTGTATGCGCAACCAAAGTTCGTCATTGGAAACTGCAGGACGCGGATCACGAGCGAGACGCCGACCAACCATATCCCACACGTGCTCAATAGGCGACATATCCGGTGAATAAGCAGGCCAAGGAAGAAGTTGCATGCGTTGTGCTGAATAGAAGCCTCGAACAGTCCGCGCAACATGTGGGCGTGCATTATCCTGCTGAAAGATAGCTCCAGGGATGCCTTGAAGGAAAGGAACGACTTCGGGCTGTAGCACTTCACGGACGTACCAGTTGCTATTGAGATTACCCTCAATTCGTATCAAATTGGATCGTCCATGATACGAAATCGCACCCCAGACCATAACTCCGGGTGTTCGACCACTATGTCGTTCAATAATACACTCAGGAAGGCAGCGTTGACCGGCATAACGTCTAACACGAACACGGCCATCATGGGTCCACAAATTGAAGCGTGATTCATCTGAAAAGACAACTTGGTGCCAATCAGCTCGCCTGTCTCTGTGCTCAAGAGCCCACTGCCGACGCAGCCGTCGATGATTCGCCGTGAGGGGAATCCTTTATAAAGGCACCCTTGCACGCAATCCACGGCGCAGCAGACGACGACGAATTGACGAAGCCGACAATTGTACACCTGTAGCAGTAGACCAACGTGCTGCCAGCTGCCTGGAGGAAGCTGTGCGATCATTCACCGCCATGCGGAGCAGGTGTCGATCATCGCGCTCTGACGTCACCTTCTGTCGTCCAGTGCCTGTTTTTCGAGTTGTTCGGTGCTCGTCGGTCCACTGCTTCCAAACTCGCATCACTGTGGAACTGTTCCGCTGCATACGAGCTGCTATTGCGCGATAGGAAAATCCTCCTTCTCGAAGGCCGATTATCCTCCCTCGTTCAAACTCCGTAAGTTGCTTGAATTTCTTATTCTTCCGTCGTGGAGGCATACTCAGGTCTCACTAAACGTTTGCCACTAACAAATAATCATAGACTTTTTTCAACGTCCCGCTACAGCACTTTATTTATACGCTTTCAGCATCAATTCAGAGGGCGCTGCGCGCGCCGCGCACGCGCGATGGCTCTGAACCTTTATTAATTTGCATAATATCCTATAATTGACATTTGCTGCGAATTTCATTTGATTCTGCTGATTCCTTCATGGTGTTGCATTTTCTACAAACAGCAGTTTAATTTAGAGAAATAGAATTCTTATAATTCAATTCAAAATCTGAGTAATGATCTGAAATATTTATAGTCAAAAATGCAAAAAGGAGTCAACAGCTGATAAGAATAGCAGTTTCTAATATCGGAAAATAAATTTCGGAATATTGTTTTTGAATTATAATTTTAATTAAGACAAAATGATCAAACTTAATGAATACATTTACATTAATACTTTCGTAATATATATCAATTACAGCTACAAATATTTGAAAAGTAAATAAAAAAGAAAAAAAAAATATTTTACTTTGTCGCTGGTATAGGAAAGAGATGCGTGTTTACATATGTATTACTGATTAAAACTTCACACGTATGAAATATTTATAAAAGAAATTAGAAACCTAAGATTTAAAATCCAATAAAAATAAGGCACTTTTGAAGAAAAAGGTTAAAAACGGAAGTTAAATATTTCAGACAATCTTTAGAATAAGTAATCATACATAATATTTGTAAGCTATATATGAAAAAAATATCAAGAAATTAGAAAAATGAGAAACTATTGAAAAATTAAATATGAAATTTTTTAATCCTTTTAAAAATACTGATGTGGAGAATAATATATTTTATAATGTAACCGTCTTTAAACTGTTAATCTAAGTTATTTTAGAATTATAGTGATAACTCTGGCTGTCAACACAATATCTCATTAAAGAATGGTTATAACGCCAAAAATATGAATTTTTATAAAATTGAAAATTTAAATCCAAAAACTAAACTTAAAAAGAAAAATACAAAAGACAAATAAAATCTTTAAAAACTCAAATGCTAAAAATAGTCATAAACCAAAACTTGAGAGAAAAATCAATCTTTTTCAAGTATGACATTCCACATTTATTAATATTACGTAGAGTAATACAAAAAAATACAAACAAATTTATAAATTTACATAAACAAATCAAATAAAAAAAATATCACGTTTGAGGCCATGAATGCTTTATTTTAAAAATTTGAAAATAATACTTGAAAAAGCATAAAAAATGAGTCAAAAATGTGCTTGATGTAAAACTGTACTTGACATACAATCAGGAAGACTTAAATTTCAACTGTTACCAAAATAGTAATACTAAACTCTATAAAAGTTACTTGTAAATATTACAATACTTACTCTAAACTCTGGAAATATCCAATCAAAAATCAATGGCTTGTGCAATTTGCAAGAAATATTGAAATGCATATTACAATTAAAAATTTACTAAATCCTAAATTTAAAAAAAGAAATTTTTTAAGACGCAAATATATAATAATGAAATTTATAAATACAAAGAATCTGAATATAACAACAACATCTATCACACTATATTATAAAAAAATCTAAAAGAAAATTTAAATAATATTTAAATAATAAAATAACAAAATATAAATAAATTGGAAAATTAAGGAAAAACCCAATTTAGTATTTGTTATATTTTAAGTTTCTCTTTAAGAATTAATTGGATAATCAGCATTAACATAGGTAAAAAAGAAATAATTTAAATAATTGTGAATATTTGAAGGTACATTAATCACTTTGTTATTTCTAAGCAAAACATTATATAAAAAGTTTCTAATTATAATTAAACTTATATAGCTATAAAAGAAATAAGTAAAACGTTATTTATTTGGAAACAACAGTTATGTATCTTATCATAAGTTTCACTAATAAGCATATTATTCTAAATTTTTAAATTAACATCTACAAAATTCTTTTCTTGTGAGCTTACATTAGTTAGAAGTTAGTTTTCATCAAATGTAATTAAGAAGGATAAAAGATAAATCCAGTTTATTTTCTGGGTTATTTTAAATTTAAAAAATTATAAAGTCGTCAATAAATCTAAATAGATTGATATTATTATTTTCTGAAAAAGATATTCATAAAAATGTAAATAAATATTAACAAGACTATTAGTTAGAGGACTACCTTAAGGTATACATTTAAACTGCTTGTAATTCTTACCATTATATTAAAAAAAATATCTGATGACTAGATAATAAAGCACATAAATTTATCATAAAAATAGATATAAAATATGTAAAATAACTTTACTTAAGATATCTCTATATATATTGAAATAAACTAATCTTCTAAGTCATAACTATAAATATTGCAAGTATTTTATTATATTAATAATTTTGTATATTTTTTTAATGCTAACAGTATTATCCAAAATATCCATGTAATTATGTAAAATAATTTGTAACATTTTACTGGTTTACGAGTATTTACGCAAGTAATGAAACGATTAGCAACAGTTCTAAATTTAATAAATACTTTACGATTTTTCGGAATTAAAAAAAAATTGAGGAAATATAACTATATTCAAAGTATAACCCATTTTCTGTATAAAGCATGAATTATAGCAATTATTTCTATGTTAATAATATTAATTTTATAAAAGAATTATTATTTATATAAGCATATAATTTTTTATAATATATATAATAATTGCGATAATTTTTCTTACTTATGCACTGTTTTCTATTCATTAGCCAGTACTTTCAAAGATAGTAAGCTGCAATTTTCGTTATTACATAATTTGTATTAATCACTTTTTGTATCACTCCTTGAAAAATCTTTCGAAATTCATTAGACCTCCTACTGCTTTGAGCAGCTGTTTGAGAGTTTAGTTAGATGCCCTGAGTTTCAGTCAATTCATTAAAGACTAATTAACATATTGATTATGCCTTTGAATGCATCCTTTTCAAGCAAGTCACCCACAAACTCTATTGTTCGGTGCGTCCGTTATGTGAATGTCAATGAAATATTTGGTTTCAATAAAAATTAAGATATTAAAAGAAATTATTCTTATAATTATTGAATTAAAACTTAAAAGGCTGAGTTTTATTCATATAACTTGTTTAAGATAAACAAAAACTCTAAATTGTTTCCAGAAAATTAAATTTATGCAAGAAATTCAAGCAGAGAGTTTTAAGGAATCAGTCAAGTGATAAATTAACATTTCCATAATTTTTCTACGTTAATAAATTTTATGAAAATTCATTAGTTTTTAATCATCTCTGTTCAACTTTAATTATGAAGAAAGAGTTAGATTTCATGAAGTCTGAATGTTTAAATTACATGTCATTTGAATTTTAAAAGCGATAAATATTATATTGAATAAATAGGTCGTCATACTTATCAATAAATATAATAGCTGTATATTATTTAGGATATAAATCACTGTCTTCTTGAGAAAAAACAATGATATTGAAAATTTTTGTATAATATATTGTACAATCAATTCCATAAAGGCATTTTTTAAACTTATTGATTTAATAATACTTTTAGAAACATCTACATTTTCATCCAGTTAAAATATTAAAATTTAAGAATTAATGCATCACATAAAATTGGCAGATTCCCTTTGAAATTTATTAATCTGAAATATAAATAGATTAATGTATTATGTAACAGCAAAGAATATGAGAATTAAGTAATAAAGATTTCAATATGTAATTATAGGTGATTTAAAAATGATCAAATATAAGGTTTTAAGAAATCTTATGCTGAGAAAAAAAAGGGAATAAATTTATTTTTACTAGACACAAATTTATTCAACAAGATATTAATAATTATATTTGTTTTATTTATTTTAAATTAGAAATAAAATATTAACTACCCCTTGAAACAAAACTTATACTTCTTACTCCAGAATTCGAAATGAATGGAAATGCCTGAAAATCACTTGCCCAAAGCTTTTAAACGAGTTCCTGCAAATTTTAATCAGTCTTTCAATTCTCCGGACTGTATACGTCATGGAATTCGACAGACACTTCCAATTCTTTACGGTTTAATTGTAAATGGCAGCTACACTGTCGGAACCACTTTACTTCTACAATTTGCGAGGCATTTACCAAGTTAAGTACGCATTTAAATGACGTTTAATGATGGGGAAATTGAAGTTAGAGTCAGTCTGGAGGTTTCCAGAGTAATAGACAATCTCTTTACATATTACTTATATTTCAGAAAGAGTTTTATAGAAATGCGTATTTCTGATATATTTATGCAATTTTAATATTATATATAATTAATTAATAATAATTAGTCTGAATAAAACATATAATTTATATAATTTGAGTTTAATATAAATATATTATAAAGCCCTAAATCAGAATGTATAAAATCTGAGTACATTAATACGTGACAGTGACTTTGCATAGTTAATGTGTCGAGGGCTTAGGGAACCGAATTACAATATTATTATTAACTAACAAAAACAGTCAATTAGATGTATGTCGAAATTGGTATCTTTTTGATTTTTTAAACTTTTTTTCTGACCAATCCTTTACCATTATTTACGTCAGCAAAAGAACTGATTATGTATATTCTCCTTTTTTAATCATCCATGCGGTTTAAACTCTGAAATATTAAGTTATCTAGGAATTTCTTCTTATTTTACACTTTTCAGAATTTATTCAAATCATTCTCCTTTCTTGAATCGAATAAGCCTTTTAATTACGTTTACCATCAAAAAATTTATTTTAAACTGCTGAGGAAATTACTTATACATGAAAAATATTTACAACTCCTAGACTTTTACCAATATAAAATGTTTATATGAATAGCTAAATATCACAGACAATGAGACCTTGAAAAGAGTGATATCTTATAATAGAAATATCCAAATGGGAACATTTTACACTGAAAAAAACTGATTCATATACATAAAATCGAAACAAAAATAATTTCACTATTTGATGTTAACAAAATGTTACGACCACACTCGAAAAAAAATATTAATCTGAATTCTATCGAAAGAATAATAAAATTTATGTTACCACAGTGTATAGGATTGATATCACAACACATCTTTAATCGAAAGATCCACAATAAGATTGTGTGTAAAGAAGACTCACGCATTACTGAACCACGTATTAATAGAGTCTAATTGTATTTTAAAAGTCTAGTGGAGATATATTTAAGCAAAAAAAAGAACTGAAAATTATGGATTTATTCTTTAAGTGAATGACTGATAAAATAAGTGAATGAAAAAAATGATGCTTATGGCGCATACATCAGATTTTCTTCAAGTCCAATATCTTCCTTATGGCAATTGTGGCTTAAACTTGGCGACTTAGACGAAAGGTCATGCAATGTAGTGCCACGTTAGCAGTGAGATTATGAAGACGATGCATCTTATAGTTATCGCAACTAAAAGTCACCGATCGCCAAGGGCCATCCGATACCTAGATTGAATCTAAGTTTCATATTAGTCTTCATTGCACCAAACAACGGGTATATTATATGGATCTATAAAAGAATGAAAAGGAAAATATTAAATTGGTTGACTAAAATAGAAGGGGTCACAAGGTTATCCCGATGATGGTCAGTCAGATTGCAGAATTGAGGGTGTCAGTCAGAGTTGGGATTGGTTACCTAATTACGTCACACTTAGAAGCAACTCGAGCAAAACTGGTGCTGAACCTTGTAATTTCGAGCTTCAGTCAAATGACGAGGACGACAGCTTTTAGTTTAGTTTAGTTTTTATTAACGTCGCACTAGAAGCAACACGAGGGCTATTGGCGACGGACCTCGTAATTTTGAACCACGGTCAAGTGACGAGGACGACACCTGAGCTGGCACCCCCCTCTCCTAACATCCACACCACGCCAACGGGAGGACTTTGGGCCCCGAACAGATTTAACGTGCATCAGCCCCGGCTACACGGCGGGTGTTTGGGGGCCAAGGATCGAACCCGCGACTGAACGAAAACCGCCAGCCGCTATCCACGACCTTGACCACTAGGCTACCGCGGCCCCGAGGACGACAGCTATGCTGGCATTTCTCTTATGAAATTTCAAACCACGTTAACGCGTTAAAGTTGAGTCTCGACAGATTTCATGTGCAACAGCCTAGCTACTCAGAAAGTATTTAATTAAATCAAGAATCGAACCCAAACTTGTCAAAAAGTGTCCTTTTCTAACTCATGATCAAAGCCACTCTGATACAGGGGTCTCTTTAAAAGCATATGTGATGCAGAATCGAACTCGGAGAAGCCGAATGGCATGCAAGGGCTCTACGAATTTTGCTGTCTCAAGGCTGAATACGTGACTGATATTTACCAAAGGCAATAAATCTAATAAGAAAGAAACATATCTCTAGAATATTTTGAAGTTGGAGAAAATAATACGGCAAGATGTTCCATAAAAATAGAATTTAATTAAATACAACATAAATTAATAAAGAAAAATAAAATATAAAAGCAATAACAATTTACTCGGTTATACAACAGTCCTCTCATTATTATCATATTGCTTCATTTATCTTTCAAATTCCGAAATCTCTTTTTATATAAATGCTCTGTAACTTCTAATTGGATGAATTTATATGCGTCATATTTAACGCCATGGAGGTGGAACTATGAAATTTCCATTTCCGCCTTCCAACAGGAGTCATTAATTCTATACTTACGTAAAGAACGTGTGCCTTTCGAGGGCTTAACCATTGAGAAATTTCACAAATCAACACTTTAATTACAGAATACATTTGCAAATTGGCAATAAAACTCTAAATATGAATAAACTTTTACATTTCAAAGTAGACTTTTAAATATAATACTTAAAAATTTAGTTTCCCTCATTTCAAAAAGTGTCTCTTCTCCAATGATTAACACCGTTGATTATCCCCATTGATTATCACCATTGAATCTCTATTGATTATTGATTTTTGTCAAAAGTTTTCCTACGGAATTTTCAGAAAATCTTACAAGGATTTATAAATGAATATAGATCGCAAGATTCAGAAGTGCATCAGAAACATTTAACAAACAATATTTTTCAGCAAATATAAAAAGAAAATGAAATATCAAAAAAGAGAAATTCAATTTTATTAGAAAAATTAAATTTTCTTTATAATTCAGTTTCAAAATAGTAGAATCACTTCATAGCTTCGTACATGTCGAAATACATTACATGACGTTAATGAATTAAATGTTTAAATCAAATGAATTAAATGGATTTTCATCTTTTAAGTTACTGATACATATTATTTAAATTTCGGAAGATAAATCTAGAAAAATCTGACAAAAAATTTCAAATTTCCTAAGATTCTAGTCAAATTCTACCTAATTAATATATGGGACTAAGCATACATCTAGCAAAACAAATAAATTAAGTATTAAATGCCATTATTTACTATCTAAAACACGAAATAAAATTCTAATTCTAAATGTAAAATTACTAAAATAATTTGGAAGAAACCTTCAGGATAATACGAATATCTTAGATTTGTAGATAAAATATATATTAATGCAGAATTTCGTAATGATTGCATCGAAATTTCAAAACAAATAACGGATTCTTATTGGAAACTGATATCAATCACTTAATACATAAATATTCTATTTCGTTAAATGGCCAGGTTAACAAGTAGTCTAGGTCGCATTCACACCTAGTGTTGAATCAGTGAGTCAAGGATTTGAGTACTAATTTATTTAACTCCTACCGTGAAACGGGGCTGATGCACATTAAATCTTCTAAGGCTCTAACCTCTGTCGAAAGGGGGGAAAAGAAAGTGTTAGAGAGGTGGCTGCCAGCTCAGGTGTTGTTCGCGTCATTTGAGAGACATGTAAAATTATGGTGTAGCACCCATACATTGTTTATAAACGTCACGTGAATAAGATAATCAATAATTTTCAGTAAAATAAAATAAATATATAATATATAATAAACACACACACACACACACACACATATATATATATATATATATACACATTAATACGTTAACTTCTGAATATATTGGAGTTATATTCAGAATATAAATCCATTGTTGTATCTATTTGAAACGAAATATGTAATGAAATTAAACGTACAATGTATTATTAAATTAAATATTGGAATGTAATAAGCCACTGCTGCTTATTGAGGAATGAAGCTTTTTTTTATGAATTTAGCATCAGAATTGTGTCAACCATTGCAATCTTATTTTTTTAATATATGCTATGCATGCTATTCAATCAGCATGTCTTGGGCACGAAAACTTAGTAGACTATGCAAATAACGCTACACAAAATGAATATATTGCAGACATAATATCAATGTAATTAAGCGCATAAGAATAGCTAATATTTCCTGCAAAGTGTATTTCTTTAGTTTTTACTCTCGTAGACGAGAACTCCAATGCATTTATTTGCACTTGAAGAAGCATGTATGATGACACTATGGTTTTCAAATATTATACATTAATTAAGTAAAAAAAAAACTCTTCTAAAGTTACTTTCAATATAAGTTAAATCAATACGATTATACATTCTGAGATGGAAAAAACAAATCAATTATACATTATATATATATATATATAAATATAATGCTTAATATTTTAGAAATATTTAATGATTAATTTCAAAGTTATATAGCTACAACGTAACGAGTTGAATAAGGTGTTGAACCCATCTCTAGCCAGGATGAAAGCTACCAAACGACGTGGCATTGAGTGATAAAGGCCCCTGAAAATAAATGTGATATTTCGGGTCAAATTTGCACCAATTGTCCGGCTAGGTCATGAACATTCTTTGTTAGATGCAGTCGCATTCCCATCATGTCCCAGACATGCTCGATTAGTGAGAGATCTGGCTGGCCAAGGAAGTGTTTGACAAGCTGTAAGACAGTTCATAGCATTACGTGCCGTATAAGGTCTGGCATTATGTTGCTGAAAAATAAGCCCATGGCCATTTCTCAAAAGGAACGGTAGCAAAATAGGTTTCCGAATATCGTGAACATACTCAGATGATGTAAGTGTGCCTCTAATGACGACCAAAGGGAGACAGCTATCAAGGGAAATGGCATTCCAGACCATAAATCCAGGTTGTGGATCTGTGTGGCTTGCAATAGTAAAAGCAGGATCGGAACGCTGCCCTAAGCTCCTCCAGACGCGTCTTCGATGATCGTCAGGACACAATTGGAAGTGGGATTCGTCGCTAAGCACAATAAGTCCATAGTCAGCATCATTCTAACCTGATCCAGCCAATCACCACTGTAATCTGACTCCACAGTATGCAAGTGTGAGTAGCAGGTGGCGGTACAACCGTAGATTTCGCTCTATCAGCCATCTGTGATTTGTCATGGTGGACACTAGTGTGCGTATCGCACCTCTGATGGTTGATAACGATTACTCCTGCGCTGTGACAGCATATCTGACAATCGATCCGCCCTCTCTATCTGCTAGATCGACCGCTATCCTCATGACGTGGAAATCTAATACTGTCCACTCATTCTTACGAACATATTTTAATGGCTGCATCGCTTCGATCCATATGACGAGTGATTTTCTTATTTGCCCAACCTGCCTTTTTCATGCGAATTATAGTAAAAGCAGCCATCAGTTGAACATCAGTTTGATAATCGCTTCTTATATATGTTTATGAGTCCGCAAGTCCTTTGTGCTGTAGTTCTAGCTTTTCATTTTTTGGACACCAAATTTTAATTATTTGCATGTTTCCTCCAAATGTCTACGCATACGAAATTTCGTTACAATAGGGCAACTCCTTCGCGATGTGCAGGGTTTTTTTTTGTTATAGAATGTATGTATATATATATATATATATATATATATATATATATGAGTGTGAGTGTGTGTATATGTATATATAAATGCATAATCTTTCAACAATTTTTTGACTGCAACAACCTTCTTCGCCTCGTAAACTTCCATAATAGTTCTCTATCTGACGTTAGAAAATACTCTGGGTTTTTCTTTACTATTGTATTTGAGCTTGTTACAACCGGTTGCTCAGTATCCGATCTCCGCTTTCTTTAACTGTACCTATTTTTATCTTTTGTTTTCTCTTATTCTACACTTCGATAGCGACATTCAGGTTTTCGAAACTTCAATAAATTAAGTAAAATTTACTATGTACTCGTTAATTGTATGATTTCCAGACATTATTTCATCCAGTTAAATTCATTTTAAGAGTGAAATGTCATGTTTTCGCCAAGTCATGTATCAAGTCATGTTTATTTAACATTTTCTTTTAATAGTATAGTCATATTCTTTTAAGTATTACTCTGTAATCGAAATATGATGCAAAAATACCTAATTTACAACAACGGAAGTAACTAAACAATCTATCTTAAATGAAATAAATTTGGAGTTTTTTTTGTCCTGTTGCGTGGTCCTACGACGAGGTTGTTTGTGCTGTTACGTGGACTTGTACGTATTTCTGTCTTTTTTTTTTACGATTAAAAATCTTGTGTCTGAAAATTTAACTTACCTTTTCATACACACACACACACACACACACATATATATATATATATATATATATATATATATATGTAATGATTTAAATTTAATTCAACCATTACTCTTAATAATAACTTAACTTTCCAATTTTTCTCATTCTCTAATACAAAAGTAAAGAGTTCGTTCGTATTTCCTGATCCCCTTCCAAAGTATCCTTTTATTTATTACATCACGCTCTCTTGAAACGGATTAATTCCGCTTAAACCAATTATAAATCTGTCAAAAACAATCCCTTTTAATTCCCTGTCTATTATGATATTTCCCTAGAAATCCCTCCATCATACCACGTGATTCTAACGTCTCATGAGAATTTTCCCTGGTATATAAACAAAAACACAAGAAAAAATGCTCTCTTTCTTCATGCTCTTAATGCTCTTATCTCCTCTTCTTGCTGTCTAATGATGCAATAGCCTGTAATCCACTGTGTAGTGGAAATGGTATCTCTCTCCAGTACAATAAAATAATTATGTAAAACTGCAATTAATTTCGACTGCTTTATGAACATAAAGATGATATTATGTTACATTTAAAGCCGGTAGGTTCTTTACATATATATAATCAAAATATTAAAAAAAATATTTAAATTTTTGATAATTTATGTATATTCGATGGCTTAAGTTGTGTAAATTTGCTGTAATGAAATTTTATGAAAAATATTTGTTACATAACTCTTTTTCTTAGATTTTCTCAGTAGTGTACATAAAATTTTAAATTTATAGTTACTCTTTGGTGTGAGAAGAAACGAACTGGTAGAAATACTGAAGTACGAAAAGAATCATTTTGGTGTATAAAATGAGGAATGCAACATTCTGCGCAATAAATATCTGAATTTGATATTAAAAATTTTAATTATCTTATCCATTTTTATCAGTTAACTTAAATCATGTATGTATGGGAATTAACTATTACAGAATTAAAACTTTTTCTTTAAATTTTATCAAAGGCAAGGATGTAATATAGAGTAAAGTTTCCCATCAACTGTATTAGACCGTAAATAAGGCTTTAATGTTAGTAAAATATAAATAAAATTACATTTTAAGATTCTTTTTTTATTGTTGTATATGTAGACACAACTTTAAAAAAATCAAAAATAATTATTTAAGATTAAATACTTACGTATTAAATATAGCAGAAATGAAATATAAATTTATGTAATTAATGCGTATTTTGAAGCAATTAATTAGGATCTAGAGTTATTTTGCAGATGTTTCATATCTGTAAGCAAAAAAAAAAAAAGAAATTTTAAAATATAAATATCAATAAATTTTCACTGAAATCGAAGGGCATCGCTAAGACTTATCTCAGATTGACGCTGAAATATCATACATAAATTGAATTATTTTTTGTTAAGTTATCCAGACACCTGCGTGATGTAGAATAAATGTTTTGTTTTTACCCTAAATTCCAGACACCTGCGTGATGTAGAATAAATGTTTTGTTTTTACCCTAACTAGTTTTTAGATCAATATAACTCATTTTTATATTCTCGTATCGAACAAATCCGTGATTAATAATGTATTACTTAAAAAATTTAGATTAATATTTACTTTTATAATGGAAAATGAATTACTTAATAAAACGACAGCACAGTTTAATTGTTGAAATTATAATTTTTTATGGATATACACAAAAATAATATTTCTTGGTCAATAATCCTTACATTCACAATAATTTTTCTTTGAACGCTTGAAATAATAACTTTATTCTATTTACTCATGCAATGAAAAACTATTCACATTTTAATTTTAAAACAATGATGAAACACATTCGCAAATCTTGAAATATATATACGATTAACTGACAAAAATACCTTATTCCCATATTCTTTATTTACAATATTACCAAAAATGCAATATTACATTAAATACTATAGGAGTATAAACCCCGTCCAACATGCTTTTATAATTCAATTTAATTATCTCGAAAAAGTAATCAATTTTAAGTTATTTGATTTAAATATAAATTCCCACTTTTGAAACTCGAACTAGCGTAGTAAAACTCTAGGAAAAACTCATTAATCATTCTGGAAAATGTGAAAAAGCTAACCTACATAGGTTACATTTTAGAAAATGTTTAACATTATAGAAACATAGAAAAGCTTTTAAAAATAGCTATATTTATAAAAGGTATTTTTAAGAATTGAATATAGAAATTACAAATAAGTTTCAAAAAAATTCTGGAGTTCAGAATCTTAACATTTTAATACTACTAAAAGGCCTGGAAGTGCATGTATAACGTTGGGAGCTTTATGTAGTTATATATTGTATAATAGCATAAAATATTTAGATTATAGAAATTAACTAGTTTGTAAGAAAAATATATGCTTTTTTTAATGTGCTTTGGTAAACAAAACCTTTTTATGAGCATCGCTTATGCTAAAAATGTTCTAATTATTGTTTAGTAGAATTCTTAATTTAATAAATATATTTCTAGCAATTAATTTTGAAAGCATGTTTAATGATTTATTATACGATTTTATGTATTATGAATGTTATAATATTCCACGTTACTTGTTTTATAATATAACTGTATAATAAATTAATGAAATATTATTTTATTATTAATAAAATAAATATCATTTATATTTTTTTGTCTCATTCTTAAGTAGAAACAAAATGTTTGTATAGAGAATAAAAGATATTTTTTATAATTTAATTTTTATTTAATGGATTTTAACATACGATCGGATTAAAGAAATATGTGATGTAAAAATATACCTCTTCTAGAGTAATGCTTTATTTATCATTATTTAAACATCACAAACTAATAATTATTCATCACTGAAGAAATATTATTTAGAATAATCATTAGAAGATATATCCTTTAGAATTAGAAGAAATCTTATGATTTAATGAAGCATCATTTTGAAGTAAAAATGCTTTAAAAATGACCTTAAAATAATTCTTCTTATTAAATGAAAATGTAATTCAATAGAAGTGCAACGTATTGTTTACTTATAAACATAAGCATAGCTCATTTTCTTCTGAAATTAAAAATTTCAATTTAACTATTTAATTTTGGAACACACTGTATTTTATATTTCATTTTTAATTTTGATAAATCTACAAATTACTTTGAAAATAGTAAGGAATGTGAGTTTAAAAAATTATTTTGTTCAATGAAAAATAACAGAACTAAAAAGAGGATATAAACACACACACACACACACATATATATATATATATATATATGTTGTGTGTGTGTGTGCTTTCCCTTTTAGAGAGTCGGATTACTTTGAGTAAAAGTAATTCAACTCTCCGGTGTAATTCTTCTTAAATTGCAAAACTATATAAGTAAAAGCATATTTTAAAATAACTTTTTACAATGTATATGTTGGAAGAAAGTATTTATCAAATTGAAATTTGCGAGTAGAAATATTTATATTTTTCAATTTTTTCTAATGGATCAGTGATAAATTTCTGAACTGGATACAAAACTCCATCTTCCTCATTATTCCTTTATAGCTTCCTAACAATTACCCAGTTGAACATAATTGTCCAATAAGAGATAACCCATCCCAACATTTGTAACCATTCATTTATGTTTAAATATCCGGCGATTTATTCAAGTACAATAACTTATTACCCATTATTTGTCGCTTAAATTCTGTTCACAAACTGCTTAAAAAAAGAGAGTTATCGGAAAAATTCCAAGACAATTGAGATGCTAGCAGGAAGGAAATAATAAATCCGGAGCTTTTGTTTAAAAATATATTGTGATGTGAAGATCTTTTTATCTATTTGAAAGTTACAAAGGATAAAGTATAAGCAAAGTTATAAAACTTGTGCGATGATGCAAAACTTTGACGATCGATTTTGAAATATCTTTCGTTCATGTGTCATACTCAAGTGGATCAATAAATCCAGTTTTGAATATAGATTTCTCATTTTAAAATCAAAGACACAGCTCCTTTTAAATATACTTATGGAGCAATTAAATTTTAATTCAGAAGCTTTGAACTAATTGTAAAATATTCCAAAAATGCATTGAAAAAATGTACAAAAATGAATGAAACATTTATGAAAAATATAATGAAATTATTTTTTTCTTACTTCATAAAACTTCAAATATAATGCTTGAGCATTAACTTTTTTAAAAAAAAAATGTGTTCTGTATAAGCTAAATATCCATTATTGTTCATTAAATAACTAAATTCAAATGCGAAGAATTAAATATATCATACAGCATTTGGAGATTTTCTTAGACAATAAACATTTCAATTCAATAACTTTGAGAGCTTTAATTTCACGTTAATCCTGGATTATCAAAAAGGTTTTGAACCTGCGAGAAAGCGCTTTGGGTCAAACAGAACCTGGCAAATCTTTAATTGAATACAAAACCTTCCCCCTTTTGTGAAAATGGTTGAGACTTTCAGTATCTGCTATGAGAGTCACCCACTTTCTATTCCATTGAAGCCTAAATTCCTCGAAGCTGTTTTTAGAATAAAAATTGGGTTTTCCGGCATATTAGACCCAATTCGCGCTCTCGTATTTTGGATTTCTTTTGAATAATGCTTGTAAGAGAATTTAAAAATGCATCGTTATTTAAGTTATAAAGATGAAATGAAACGGCTAGAAACTATACTAGTGGATATATATACTGAAGAAGAATGTATCGATGAAGAGCAGTTTAGTGCTCATGAAACTTTATCGGAGGAAAAACTTGATTCAAATAATGCAAATGATACAGCCAACTGTGATGAATATTTTACTGGATAAGATAGTAATTAAAAAAAGGAATGAAAATAAACCAAGACAAATTATAAAATCTTACATAATATCGAAACTAAATTGCCTAGAAATGTCGATTAGGCTGTGAATGTCGGAAAATATCATTGTCAGTGGATGTTTGGCTATTATTATTTCATAATACTGTAATGGAGAGCATTATAGACTGCTCAAATATCTATATAGCAAATATTGCGGGTAGCATTCGGAGAGAACGTGACGCTAAAAGAACTAACTTAATTGAAGTGAAAGCTTTCATCCGTCTTCTTTATCTGTGTGAAGTACATAAATCATCCCATGTGAATGTTAGCGATATCTCGGTCACTGATGCCACAGGACTTGAAATATTTCATCTGACTGTGAGCTATAAAAGCTTTTTATTTCTGTTATGTTATCTAAGATTCAATGATGTTAGAGATAGCTGAAGGAAAAAAAAAACTGTTTAAACTTGTGCCTGTTAGATCCGTGTTTGAATATTTGTAAATAATTGTAAGAAGCTATATAGTCTTGTTGAATACGTCACAATCGATGAAAAGTTAGAGCTTCATTGAGGTAGATGCCCTTTCAGGCAATATGTACCCAATAAACCGACAAAATACGCATTAAATTAGTTGTTCTTGTAGATTCAAATTTTTTAATAATTATTTAAGTAACTTTAACGTTATACAAGTTGAGGCCTATTAAAGAGGTTTTCTATACATAATAGCATTTCTTTTTTTAATACAAATATACGATTTATTTCCTGCTTTCAATATTGTCAAAAAAAATTAAAGTTTCAATCATAAAACGCTAAATTTTTCATAAAAGTGATTATAGGCCTATTTGATCCTAAGTGCGCTTTGGCGTTACTATTAAGGCATGCGTTATCCTGGGTTAAAAATAAAAAAAGGATTTTAAAAGAAAATTTGATTTTTTTGTTAATCTTGAATATTTTCAACACAAAAGCGATATTTTTCTGAATGTTTCTGAATTACGTTATAAATCCTAGCATGAATATATTGATATTTGTTTCAAATGAAAACTTGCAAAAATAAAAACTTTATTTTCACTGTATTAAAATATCGAAGCCAGAAAACAAAATTGGTCGGATACAAGATTAATTTTGAAAACAATCGGCTTAAGAAAGCATTGCGGGATTGAAACTCTAATTATAATGTGATTTGCAGAATATTTGTCAAAGTAATTACGGGATATTTTCACACCGAAAATAACTTTGTGTAAAATTGGATATGAAACATACTTTTCCAGAAGATGCAGCATTTTTTTCACAGAGCGCTCTGCTCAAAAGATGCGCATTTCCGTAAGTTTTGACGTAGCCTTCTTTTATGAAATCGAATAAGAAATAATGGGGTTGTATTAGTTTTTACTATGAGATTATTCTACATTAATAAAAGGAATAACTCACGTGTTTACCTGACCGTAATGCGCAAAACTGGAGTGGACAGGAAACACGAAATGTGATACAACGAAACTATGAATCATGATGGAGCGTTGTTTGAAGATAATTTTTCGGAATTCACTTGAGAATTTTTAAAATTGAATAATAATGTAACCGATAAGCAATAATTAACTGTTTCTTCCTGTAGGCGTGTCACATATTACATGAAATGACGTCATGTTTAAACTTCAGGTCCACTACGCTTAGCTAGGTCGCATGTAAAATCTCAAGATATCATGGTGTATTTTAGGTTATTTTAGATATTTACGCGTAGAAGAGTTTTAGCAGCAAAATTGTGATATCGCTATCATTGCGAACAAAATTATTCTTTAAAAAAAGTAAACTTTTGCTTTGGCATTATGGTGTAAATTTTCCGTTTACCTATCGCTAAACACTGTTGTTTATTCAACGTAATTTAGAGTTGGCAAAATTATTGCAACAATAGTTATGGAGAGTATTAAAAATGATAAAATTTGGAAACACTTTTTACAAACTGTTCTCATAGGCAACAGTACTAAAACGTCATGTACCTTTTCTGCGAATAGAAATAATTTCAGAGGTTCATCAAAAAATTTTCCGATAGCTTGCCAATTTGTCTTTATGGCTAATGTTATCATTATTTATTACTTATGAAGCTAAGTTATTCTTTTATTAGTAGATATTTTATTTCATCTAAGTATTATTTGAAGATAACTATTAGATCAAACTTGGTTTGGCTTAAAAGCTATATTTGGGCCACAGAACAAAAGTATAATTTAAAAAAAATATCTGATATTTTGCCCTACACCATGTTATATTGGGGATCTCATTAAAAATATTTTAAGCTCGCTAGCTGGACAAATGCATTTTTTTCAAATTCAACGTTCGTAAAATTGGTACTTCAATTAAATAATAAAACAAAAAATTGTGATAATATTTGTTGTATTTCTAGATAAGTACATAAATTCCCTTGTATATATTATTTATTCTGTTTCATTATTGCTTAATACGATAATTTCTAAGGGTAGAATGAAATCAAACAGTAATATCGGTAATTACCTTTAAAATTGTTTCAGTCATTGAATGATTTAAAGCGATTAATGTGCTTTCACATATTTAATTTCATTTTCATTCATTAAATAAATATTATAACTCATTTCAGGAATAGAGTCTTTTAAAATTCATTTTCGACAGTAAAAATAAATTTTCTGATATAATTTTCAAATAAAAAAAATCCATCTATTTTTTTACATACGTATTACGCATAAAAATGTGTTTAAGTTAATCATTTGTGGTTTGAGAAATAAGTTATTTTAATCACTCACTTTCGCTTAATCTATGTATTTATAAATGGTTGGATATGAAAACATACTTATCATTTATAAATGATGAATTCTTACTCTTGTGGAATATTTTTTGGAGCATTGGGTAGAGGAAGGACTTCCTTCTTGCTTTGAAAGTCATGTTTGCACATCTAGTTCTTAGCGAAACTGCAAATTTGCATAAATTGCATAACAACGGATACTCTTTGTTATAAACTCGGCTGGTGTTTTTCAAACACCTTTGGAATGTAAAAAAAGACAAGAATACAAAACAAGAAGTATTTTTTACCAAGCATTATGCGCAAACATGGTTATTTTTAACATAATCACTGCAAATATTAACTCCTTTATTATATCGGTGGACGAGATTTCCAATACCCTTTTCCAGGATCATTGCCTTCAGAGATGTGAGAGGACTTGCACTTTGTTTTGAAGTTCCATTCTACTTTTTCTGTTTGAAATCATATTTTCAATCAATGTGAAGTGTGAAAATAAACACTTGCTTTGATCGTAGTCACTGATCCGATAAACTCAAAAAGTAAGACACTGCTCTGGTCACAATTTTTTAGACATAACCTTAATGTTATAGAAGGTTTATTTAAATATACTTGTATCCTTGTCCTCCTTCTTCGTGAGAGTGGGTTCGATCGTTTGAAAGTCATCTACACCATTCACGCGCAACACCATCATTTGTGAAGTTTTCCTATATACTCGGCTCTTTCTTCGGTGAATTTGGACTACATTATTCTCTTCTGTTTCAAGAAAACGAATATCACGACGCTACCCCCACTTTGCTGGAGCGTCTATTACGCCATCTACGTTTGCTTGCCTACGACTCAGCTTATAATCGTGAAATAGCATCGTTGATTACAGAGGTTTTAGTTAGAGAGATGCGCAATTATCGTGTATTATCACCTCCTACCGTTGTTCTGGTTGTTAACAGATTGGTCTGATGTTGAAAAATAGTGACCCTCGAATGTATAGAAAGATATTATTATTGAGCATTTCATTTATTTATTTGTATTTTTGAAATAATCTGCTAACTTCATATAACGCAGTTAAAATCCATTGTTTTCTCTAGATGAAACTAAATTTAAAAATGATGTAATTATCAACTAATATACAGTACATCTAATAAAATAATAATCATTGAGCGGATAATGAAGTGACAGGTCCTAACCGTTCTTCCTTCTCAAATTATGAAAATAAGCCTTTAGTATCCTTCGTGATGCATGTGGAAGGATTTTAATAATCCATTATGTCATTAAAAAGGCAATTTTACCACGGAAGAATAGCAATGGCATTTTATGACATGATTATATGTTCTAATTTCTTCCAAAAAATATATTCCAATACTTTTTGAAAATTGAAATATTCTCCTCAATTTTTAAAATGATTGTTATATTTTCCAAATAAATCTATGTAAAAAAAATGTGTCTTCTACAGAAAAACACAACGAAAGAAATAAAGACCAAATTTTAAATTTCTTTTGAGAAATCTCTACTCTGCAAGAAATCATAGCTGAATTTTCAAAAATATATATTCTATTATACCTTATATGTTTCGACCAATATCATATTTATTTGAAAAGAGGTCTCTTTCTATCATTATACATCATCTGAACAAACTTACAGTAAGAAGAAAAAAAAACTCAGTATACTGTGATTTCATTGATCAAAATATTTTACTCAATAGGTATAACATGAAAAAAAAATTCTTATAAAGTATTTTTACTTCTATACTCTTTCTACGATTTGCTTTTCATAAAAAAAGTTCTTATTTTTATATTTATTGAAAGACATGAGCTTATTTTTTTAAATAAAATATTAACTTTTGTCCAATGTTTTAAGAAACTAAATTTTTTTTCCAGAAGAAAGGGCGAAGCTTTCAAGTACACTTTTAAAGTAGTAATTTTTTTTCAATATAATTTCCTTCATAATATAACTAAGATTTTTTTAATTCAATTTTTCTTTAATATTTATTTTATAAAAATAGACAGTTTCAATTTAACGTTGTTGAAATAAAAATACAGAATTCAAAGAAAAACATTGAACTTAAAAAATAATTTAATCTTATGTGCAGTTAAAATTTCTTTCAGTTAAGCTTGTTATCTCTTTTATGCTCAAAATTTGGATGCAAATTTTGAGTTGTAATTACCTTTCATATTTCTAAAGATTTCTGATCCGCAGCTTTGTTTTGGTTTGCTTTCCAATTATGAGATTCAGTTTTTGAATACTGCTTATCCTTTTTATTGAGTAGTATAAAGCACATTATGATGCAGGATATATCTTTTATTTCCATGTTTTATTTTCTTCCAGAAATTTTACTTTCAAAATTTCAGGATTCGGCAGTTCATCTCTGGATTCAATGATACATAGAAAATTTTGGAAGTACTCCCGAATGATGTAGTTATAAAAGTAAAATGAGCAAGAATTAACCGGCAATATCAAACTCCATTTCTTTCAGCTTACATACATTGTCGAAAAAACTCTTTAAGATGATCCGACATTATTTTTGTGTCCGGCATTTTCCAGAACAATAGTTGTTTTAGTAGCGAAACCTTTTTCGCTGATAATTTAGATTCGAATACAGCTTTTAGCTTTTTGCAGACATTGTTAGAAGTGGTACAATGCCTGATAAAGTTCACTTGGACTGATAGACAAATTAATATCCGTGCCTGCTTTTTGATCGAATACAATCCATCTCCGTAGATTTTCAATGGCATCGGGGGTGGGTGCTTCGTCAGGTTTAGCTTAGTTGCCATTCGCATAATCCCGGCGGTCTTGCTGCTTCAAGACCTCTTCTATTTGTAGCTTTAATCTATCGTTGTTTTGTTTCTTCAGCTTTTCTATAGTGCTCAGTTGCGCTCGAATCAGTTTCAGAATTTTTTTAATTCAGGAATATGTACTGTAATGTTCCATCGTTTCATTCCTGGACTACCATTGTTGAAAGTAAACCGCATGAGAACAATAGTGATGCAATTGAAAGCAAGTGTATCAAAGACATGCACTATCTTCAAGGTTGCTTAAGGGTTCCAACGCTGCATCCATGTAGTGTGACGATTCCCGATTGAGCAACTGCCATCATTTAGCATGCCATAAGGAGCCAGGCGGACAATATCCTATTTTATGTTAGGGATCGGTGAGTAAATATGCCATCAATATCTAACAAATATATTATTGTTTTGATAGTATATCTCATTTTTAAAATCAAATTATTAACTATTCTTTCTGTTAAATAGCCATCTTATTAAAACTTTTCACAGTTTAACGAGACTTCCGATATTTTCGGAATCAGTTATGTTAGTTAAAAGTTTCTGTCATGAATTATAAATTAATCGCTTTACTAATTATCAAGATGATGGAACAATCGAGAATTCGGGAGAGGACTGCAAACACAATGAAGAAAATAAAGAATTAAATCTAAAATAGAAGTTGAGTTGTTTGCCGATTAGTTAAGTGCGTTGAAGAACCATTCTTACTGATTCAAACATTTACAGAAGATTCACTATACCTTAGATGGGTGATGTATTAATGGTGTCACACTAACAAATGTGATATAATTTCTTGCTCGGTGAAGGGGTTTGTCTAAGCTAAAGCAAATAGTGCTCCAGTAAATGTTGTGTGGCAGTGCATGAAGAGTTTTCGTGAAGATAATATGCTGAGACTTGATGAAATGGTGACGTTTGGTAATTGTGCTGAAACCTCATTCTTACTAGTCTTGGGGAGATGAGTATCCTCATAAGAAGAGATTTTCTTCCGAATGATCTGGACATTTCGAGAGATGTGACCAATGACCTCCATGGGTTTTAATATATGCCTATATGTTCCCTATATCTTTATATGCTACTCTCTCCTATATGTTTATATAACTTATCTCTTGCATCCTCTTTCATATGTCTGCTCATATATCTTTGTATTTATACTAATATATCTTTTATATGTATTATATATATGTTGTATATCCATTTATATCTTTTATATATATATCTTTGCTCTTCTTTATACATAATATTATCTTATTATCTTTATTATGCCATATATCTTTATACAGCATTCTCTATATATATCTTTATATATTCTTTCTATTATATATATTATAACTTATATGTATATCAGTATTTTATAATAATAATATGTAGTTATTCATATATATCTTTTATATTATATCTTTATAATAACATAGTTGCATGTAATAATATGTAGTGCATGTATGTTATGTATATGTTACATGTAACTTTGAACTATGTAGCATTAATAGATATACTGCTTTATAATCAATATGTATATATATGTATATATAATATGATAATGGAAGAATATAATATAACAACATAATATATTATATATATACCAATATGTATATCTATGTAATATATCACATTTATATTTGTTATATGTTTATGTAATCTTCTCATATTCTATATGTATATTTATGTCTTTGTAATAACATATGTATGTAATATATATAAAGAGAAAAAGAAAGAAATGTGTGAGTGTGTAACAGTGGGTAGTGAAATTAATGAACGCTGGCTTCAAAAAATCATAGGCATTGTAATATAAGTATGCAATACTATTCTACAACATTAGAATGAGCAAAAACGACTTGTACTTTGTTCCCATATTATATAAATCACAGAACATAATTTTAAATAATAAATTTATCACAGAATATAATTACCTTCTTAAATAAAAAAAAAAGTAAATGAAAGGTAAGGAAGCGTTGTACTATTACTTTCGTCTGAGAATGTAATCAGTTCATTAGAGTTTGCTGCAAATCGTATGGAATAGACAATAAATGTTTCTAAATCTAAGTATATGTCTGTAATGAAATCGCTATCGAGACTCCTTAATTTAAAAATTGACCCTCCAGTGTATGAAACTGTACTTTATTGTAAGTACCTCGGATAACGCTAAAAACGGCATTATCTCTGAGAACCAAAATCGTATTTCATGGATCAACAAGACGTTTTTTGGTGTTAACTTTTTATTGGGATCCCGTTTCCTCTCCAAGAAACAAATCTTCTTTTTATAAAATCTAATCAGTCTGGTCCTAATATTTTGCTTAGAAACTTTGTCTCTAAATGAAAATTGAGAATGCAAAGTCTTAGATTTTGAGAAAAATATTCCCAGCAATATTATCGGTGGCGTCACTGAAAATAGCCTTTTTCAAAGACGTTTTAATTCTAAAACTTTTAAAATTTTTAATAAGCTGATATCATTAAATGTATTAATGTGAAACGAATGAACTGGGGTTCTCATATTGTTAGAAGTGATGGAAAAAATCTAGTAAATAAGTTTTGTTGCAAATCCCTCTATACTTGTTGGAAACGATATTCCAGAACTACCGTAGCTTGACTTTGTTGAATCGAATTGTAAGGTGATTGGGGTGAAGAACTGGTAGGCACACTTAGGTAAAATGCGGTGTATCTTACAGGAATCTTCAAAAGATGCCAAGATACATTCTGGGCTGTAGAATCAAATAAAATAACATAAAAATGTTATCTTGAATTATTGTATTACATGTTATTATGTATCATGTATATTCATAAAGTGTCCTCAAAACTCTTTAATTATGTTTTATGCCCAACACGATATGTCGAAAGTATTCTTACTTTGGTAGTCTTTAATTGAAGTTTTCGGTTACTTTAACTTATTCTATTCACTTCCAATACTTATATCTTAAGCAGATAATTAAATGAAAAAGAAGGTAATGATTACCAGACTTTTAAGTGTTTTCATTGAATAAGATATTCGAACGTAAAATGATAATGTTTACCTCTGATATTCTTAATATTCCATAATTAATTCTATAACCTTGCAAAGAAAAGACAAATGGAATTTTTGGAAAAAGCAATCAACTTGCTTATTTCTTTTTATGTTTTTTGCATAGACCTTCTATGAAATATCATGAATTCCTAAGATAGACTTAGCTTTCTTTTATTTTTATGAACTTTATGTAAAACCTCCTTTCACATTATAATTAATACGTGAAAACAGTTTTTAATTCCATCTCATGTGCTACGTTGCGTAAAAGAATGATCAATTTTCAGTCCGTCAGACCGTGTAATTCTGTGTTTTTATCAAATTTGCTTTTCTCATAAAAAAGTGCTATATTTAAAAGTTGTTTCAGATGAGTCAAGGGAAAAAACTATAGATTATTTCATTTCTTCTTGTCTTTTTTTTTTTGTCTTATGTGTGTCATACTTTATCGCATTCTATTTCTTTCTTAACATAAAGAATGTACACCATTGTCAAAGCTTAGCCATTTATCAAAAGTTACAATATTTTACTATGAATGAATATTATTACAACAAATAAATACTGTAATTTTCACTACAAAATATTTTCATGTTATTTATGTTTTGCCCAATGCTAAATAGAGTTTCTTTCGAACAGTTACTTTCCTGTTAAGATTTCCAAGCCATAATTTAACAATACAAACGTACTGGTAGTATGGCAAGCTACTATCAAGCTAAATAAATGAAGTATAACATTTTATTGATATCAGACATTCAGAATAATCATAAACGAATGTAAGGAAATATACTGTGTTTATTGATTCCGAAACGAAATATTAAAATCTAACTTTTAATGTACATAAATAAATAATCCAGATCACGATTTATAACCACAGTGTTACTTTTCAATAATAAAATTTCAAATTTTAAATACCTGATTAAATCCACTTTCTTTGAAGAAGGAAATGTTCGTCCAATGAGAATTGAAGGTACCATCAAAAAAATAAGATCATTAAATGCTAAAATTATTTCTCCATTGAAAATAATGAAATGGTGGAGAATAAATAATTCTTAACGAAAAATAGTAAGATCTACCGAAGTACCAAATGCCCAAGCAAATATATACATTATGATTCAATTTAACTGCTTAATTGTTCAACTAACTATGGCTAAATTTATATGGTATCGTAAAACGAGAAAATTAAGTTTATTCAAACCAATGATTAGTTATTTTGTGCCTTAAAACGTTTAATTGAAACAAACTTTTTATTTTAACTCTTCCTCTAGTCTACAGATGATGAATTAGAAACTAAAAAAAGTGAACTGATATGTTATTGCAAGCAGGCATGACTTTTGAAGTAATAGTCTTCTTCCCCTGCTGTAACTTTAGTATATAAAAAAGTTAAGAATGAAAGGACACGATTACGCATTAAATTAATGTGTTCCTAAATTCATTATATAAAATTGACGAAGAGTCTTTACCCGGAATTTTTGGTTTATTAGATAAATTTAGTAATACAAAAGGGTTTTTTTCACTCGATTTTTCTTCAGGGTATTGTTATATTCCAATTCGCAATGGTCACAATCAGGATACTGAGAAATTAGCTTTTTAAATAACTTTTAGCTTAATTGAATTGTTAACATTATTGTCTTATGCCTCAACAATTTTAATATAACCATTCTAGAAACTTTGAATAGATGTAGAACTCATTTTACTTGCACTCACTTTTATGATTCGATAATATTCTCTGCTGAAGAATAATACGTAACACCTTTACAAAAAAAATTTCAATTTGTGAAAAAATGCATCTATTTAAAGAAATCAAGCTGTAATTTTGCTGAGAATTAAATTAATCTCAGAGGTTATGAAGTAAAATAAAGTCAGATTACTCCAGTTGATACAAATGTTGAAAGCATCAAAAAATTAATACCTCCAAAAATGTACAAGAATAGCAAAGATTTTTGGATTCAATTGATTTGTATCTCAAACTTATTTAAATTACACTAGACTAAGAAATCCTTTGAACAATTTATCGAATAAAGTTGTTCTCTAATAATGGAATTAACCAATTCTGGATCTTTTGAAAAACATAAAGTAGCCCTAATCGCTAAACCTGCATTACAATTATTTCAACCTAATGAAAATATTTCATTCGATTGTTAATGCGTTTCGAACTGGGATTGGATGAATTGTGAAATAAACAGATGCCCCGAAGAATTAATTTTCATTTGCATGTATGTTATTCCAGAATTCAATACTTTATGAAAAAATTCAATAAAATAACATATTTTATTGAACATTATATTCAACAAAATAACAAAATTTCTATCCATGGTAATAATTATTTATATGGATAGAAATTTGTTTTTAATACGAGTAATACCCGATTTTTATAGCTTAAAATATTAAATATTTAACGGGTAAATAATTCCTAACGTCGTTAAAATTAAGTATCAGTCATTATAATATTAAACATGAAAAGATAATTGCTAAAGTTGAAACTGATATGTTAGGAAAATATCCTCTTTTACACTTCTTCTAAGATATAGCTCATTTATGAGATATTAAAGAAATTAAAACTCATCAAAAAGATGAAATTATTAATAATAGTGAGAATAAGAAAGTAGATAATGTTACTGATTTGAAAAAGAAAAACTAATATTAAATTCTGTTCTTCCATTAATGTTAAAAGTCTTAGAAATTTTAATCATATATTTGAACAACTTGAGTTTCAAGAAATGCTTAATTTAATTACATTTGTATACTATTCGTTTGGTATTATTTAGATATTTCAAAATTTTGTAAGACACCGTGATGTGTATGAAATTAATAAGAAAAGAAAAGAAAAGCAAAATTTGTGGATTATTACAAAATATCCCTTCAACCGATAAACCATTTGAATGCAATGATGTGGAAGATTGGTTTATTTAACTATCAGAATTCTACAGACAAATTTCTTCACTTTATAACTTTCCACATATACAAATACACAAATTTTTATTATACAAATTTTTGAATAGTATCTCAATTTCAAAATCCTTAAAAATCCTTAATTGGCAAACATGCTTCTCTTACTGCTCTAAAATTTAAAAGAATTCTTAGAATTTGTAAAATTAAAAGTTTCCTGATTACTTCTCTCGAACTGTTAACTAATGGAAAAGATTAAATTTCAAATAATATCTATTAACTAGATTAAGATATAAAATATATGAAGATTCTTCTACCGAAATACATTATAATATTCTAATTGATGCAGTTAATGAATGTCATAGTATTCAAATTTTGTAACTAAATGTTCTCTTGCATATTTAATATTTGCTACTTTACCTTTTATATCTCCTTCATATCAAAATTCTTATTATTTTACAGTTGAAAAAGTACATAAACTGGATACGAGATAACTATTGAAAATCTTCAGAAAAATAAAACTCATTATGATTCAAAACTTAAAACCTGGTGACATTGGAATTATGAAGAATGTCATTATCCAAACAAAAGTAAAAGAAGTGCTGTATTTAGTGATCTTTACAAAGTTTTAATTAAATTTTCTGATGCAACAAATGCTTTAGCTAGAAGCCCAAAGGAAATTTTCCATTTCCCCTAATTAAAACTGTATTACCACGTCAGAACATGAAATCGACCAAAGGGCACAATGGTAAAAATGAGCCCTTATACTACATCATAATTTATGTCTCTAATCCATCCCATACAGATGCACAATGATTAAAAGCGAGACACTTCAAAAAGGTTTGGTGTACTGTACAGTGTTTTCGAGCATAGTGACCAGTGTTTTCGTGCATAGCGACCAGTGCTCCGTGAATATCTCTTTGGTCATGGTCTACATTCATATTTGATAGGGCAGCATGAGTAAACAGGAAAGCAACATTTTAATGTCAACCGTGTCCAAATGTCAATTTAGTGTGGCTCACAATCCCCTATTTTACATATTTCTGTGGTTCCCTTTCCACTATATTTTTTACTTTTTAAATGTTGCATTTGCACCATTCATTTCAATTTAATTATGCTTATTCACTAATTTTATGTTAAATATTATATTTTACATCAAGAATGAATCATGTCATAGTGTTTTCAATACACAATTATTATTTTATTGTATAATTATGTGTCAATCACAGATCCTTGATTACTGAATTTAAAAATGGGAAAAAAAGAAAAGAAATGAACATTTTGGTTTAAATAAGTCATTTTCTTTTTAAATATTTGTCATGTTTCTTATGTCTTATGTTTTTATTTGTTTTATATTTACAAATAATGCCAATTATGCATTTCAACTATATACATATTACACAGACGTCATTCTTTACCTTATGTTTGATAAACAATACCACACAATGACAAGAAGAAATATTACACATTTTAGATGCACTCATTTTTTTTAAATATATTTCTCTCGCAGAGATATTACATATGTTTTATTACCTGCATATTACAAAGTATGCCAATATTTACAATATGTTTTTTTAAAAATAGATCAATTTTGATCTACTTATTTATATCTCTTTTCGTCACATTAGTTTACTATGTTTGAAAATGCTTTTAATACTGGAAACTATTAGTTCAAGGGAAAAAAATAAAGGTATATTTGAAATAACAATAACTTGAATTATCTAGTAGTGTTAAGCAATTAGAAAGTCACCACCAGGGGAAAACCTAAGAACTAAATTTTAAAAAATTTAAATCACCTAACATTTCAAGCAATACATTCATTTGAATCCTTGCACGTGAAGAATGAATCACTAATTCCTTACAAATTAAATAATTTCAACATTTTTTTTTTTTTTAAAAACACATTGTCGAAGAGAATTTTATTTAACTCTAACAACTACATGTAGAGATTTTCTTTCGTATGTTTGAACAAAAATTGAACATTTGATGCTCAGAATTACCCAAAATATAATTGTGCAGTTTAAAACGCTATTTCCCAACTATTAAATAGAATAAATAGAAAAAAAAACACTTCTTGGCAATATGATTTTTTTTCCATTATGTATCTTGATAACACTTTTCTTTTGTTGTACGAATATTAAAGTATAAACATGCTATATATTTTAACCTGTAACAAGGGAGCATTATATCTCACAGGCTACAAAACAAGTTGTTCTTATTACTTCTATTATTCTAATTCAATAGAATTAATTCTTCCTCAAGCTTCCTGTTTTGTTACCTTGACAATCACCCTCTCAGATCACATAGTTTTGGTTCGGGCATCCTGCAGAAAGCCCATCGCCTTCTACGAGTGCGGTCTGTGACTGGTACACGTCACTCAGAAGGCTCTGTCCCAGGGCATTGTTTCATCCATCAAATCCATGTCGTATGGATTAGCTACAAAACATTGTAAGGGATTTTAGTGGAGACAGTGACTGTGAAGAAGATTTTGTCTGTGAAAGCTCCCATTCTACAGACAGGGAAATTCCTTCGAATGAAAAGGATTTTTCTGAGCCAAAAGCAGCAAGTTATTCCTTGAAATACTACTATAGTAAAATTCGAATCAAATAATCGTCCCTTGAGCCGAAACAAAATCTTAGAACTCCAGGCAATAAGGTAGTCAGACTTTCTGGGCTCACAGATAGTTTTTCCCACACACATTCTTATGGATTAGAATATTCAATTCAATCTTCAGGCAAAATTGAAATTTCAAATCCATAAAAATGTGTGGGAAATATTTTTTATTGGTGGGCCTTTCCACATATTGTTGCAATGGATAAAATTCAGGATTCAAAGAAAGAGAAAAAAAATATAGGGAATCCAATTAAAGGTGAAATTAACAATAGCAGTATTGAGGAATTGAGGAAAAGAAATGGAATTTCAGAATGTGAAGCAGTACAAGGCAGGATCAGAATAAAAGTAAATAAAAACATGTCATTTGTACCACTCGACCATGAAAAAAAGGAAAAACTATATTTTTCCTTTTCAAAAACCTGGAGGAATATACTCAAATCTCCATAGACCCCCACAAAGGTAATTTTCAGGTAATTAAAATA
>BMAW01058098.1:312896-366825 GCA_019974015.1 Nephila pilipes | reverse complement strand
ATTCTCAATCTGATTGTGATTTAGGGTACCTTTCAGCGATTGAAAAAATGACGACTTCTATTGACGTCGTGTGGAAGTTTGAACAGGAAGATGGCACTTTAGGTATCGTCCTCATGACTTGACCGAGCTCAGAATGACGAGGTCCGTCGCCAATAGCCCTAGTGTTGTTCTAAGTACGACGTTAATAAACAATCAGTCGATCTCTCTCTCTCTCTCTCTCAAAATCTTTTAACATAATACTATTGCCTTTAAATTTATAAATTCGATAAATACGGAAATAAAGTCAAAAATTCATGTGACACTGTCGTATGAAAGATAAAATTTGGAATATATTTTATTCCAGAAAAATGGATTTATTCAAGCAGAATTGAATACTATCTAAGAATATTTTGTAAATAGGTCGGTGAAGAGAAAATTTCATATTAATATTGAAACAGATTTCAAACTGAATAAATATATAGTAAAGTAACTGAAGTACATATTCACCGCACGAGTGAACTTGAAAACTCAATAATCTAGCTAGCAAGGATAAAATATTTTTAATAAAAGCCCATATCCAACGCTGTGGAGAGACAATATATCCGAAGGTTTATTGAATTTACAGTTTCAGTTTGTGAAGCAAAAATAAGCAAAATCATGCATGATCAATAAAATTGTCTAAAAATGGTAATTAAACGATACAAAACATCCGTTAATTTAAAAATAATTAAGCTCCTCAAGTAACAAATCATTATGACATGAAAGTATGAAGAAATATTCATATAAGCAATCTGAAGAGCTTCTTGATAAACAATATTAAATGTCTTTCCATTCAGGATGAAGATGTACTGTATTATCTCTTGTAAGGGACACCTCTATTTAAGGGGCAATTCTGTTTAGGGTCTCGGTTCCTTAGTATATTTATTCACCTCTTATTAAAGCACGCATGTACTAAGGTAACAGTAAAAAAAATAATAATTTCTGAATTTAATTAAATTTTCCCTACAAATACATACTTTATGACCTTACGAGACTTCAAAGTTGGTAAAACACCCAAAAAAGTTTTGTTAATGTATATTTTTACTGTTAAGCAGAAATTCAGATTGCGCAAAGCATGCTTATTCAAAAGAAAATAAATATATTGATATCTTGTAAATTGAATAATACAGAATATAACTTTATCTAGAGAAAAACTATTATTTTGATAATATAGACCTTATGTGGGAAGCTATGGCAGTTCGAGTTCTGAGCACTGACATTTTCTTTAGAAGTTATTTGTAATTTTCATTTTATTACAATAAAAAAAAGTTCTACTCAATATAAAACCTCAAGAACAGTCTACTCTCTATATAAGTATTTGAAAAACACCCACCTGAACCTGTTATAATAAGAGTTTTACTTCGTTATATGAAAATATTGAAAAAAAAAAAAAAAAAAAAAAAAACCAGTTATATATCCCAGTTATATAAGTTTTGTAAAGAACCGATTTAACTACCAAAGAAGCTAATACTTTTAAAAATAGTTATTAAATAATTCAATTAAATATTAGAATTAAGGCAAACGATAAAATTATTGAAATGGACAACAATATTCTTTTCATATATTGAAATAAAAGCAAACGATAAATTATTAAATTGAATATACTCGTATTTTAAACTAAATGTAATTAAAATTAAAACGAATGATAAACTATTAAATTGAATATATTATTACGATAGAGAACTCTAGATGATGATCCCCAACAAAGGTTTTTTTCTGACTGACAGATAAAATCTCTGTTATATTTGCAGAGATTTCATTTGTCAGTCTAGGAAAGTTTAAGCATCAACACCTTACCCTTGGAGACGAATTTGGCAAGAAACTTCGATTTGACGCCTTTGGCATCAAATCGAAAAACCAGAAAACGCTGGAATCTAGGCGATATCTCTACTGTACAGACTTTTCCTGAATTTTACCTATGATTGCATACCTGGCCGGATCGCCTTTTAATAATTAAGAGATGCGAAGCCTCGGATATCGATCGAGGGTGGTTGGCAATTGGCTGAGTGGATCTACGGAGGAACTGGCGATAGCGTGCTGACTGAATTTGCTAAGAGGCTATGTCTATCTACCAGGGACTGTGGGGTCTGCCTTGGAAGTGCAGATTATTAAAATGGAAGTTTGTACGTTGTGCGAACAAGAAAGATGGTGAGTTGAACGTTGCTGATGTAACAGTGACTATAATTACAAGTGCTATGTTTGTTCCTGTATCTGTGTCATTAATCTGTACAAGAGTTGTGCTTTTTGTTTTCTCTGTTACTATCCAAGCACCGCTACTTGTGTGTCGTACTGAATATTTGTGAATAAAGTGTTGTTTGTCTTTATCAACTTTGTTGAACTGATTTCACTCGCATACACCCTCAACTGAAGAAATTTTGTAACAATATTTTAAGCTAAATGTAATTAAAATTAAAGCAAACTATTAAATTGAATATAATTTAAGCAATAATGTAATTCTTGTTGCCGTAAAATAAAAATAAACAAGTTGCCTGCATTTTACGCTTTATTATGAAAAGTGGTCAATAACTCCATTTTATCTTTGACTAAAACTAAAAGCTCCTATGCTGCTAATAAGGAAAAAAGGATTTCAAGAGGAAGGGAGTTTTTCACTAAACAGACGATCGTGAAAGTTAATTTTAGAATTTCAATTAATTCAGAACGATTTGAGTCTTAAATTCCATTTTGTTTCTTCTTTAAGAATCATAAAAGTTTTCTGATTCTTCCAACAGTCTTCCACTTTCAGCTCAACTTGGGAATGATAAATGTAATTATAGCGATAAACCACTGAAGAGAAAATTATGGAATCTATTAAACGAACATTAGGAACCATTAAAGAAATACAACATTTAAATATTGAAGAAGTTTAAAGATTTATCATTCCTAAGTTCCTCATGCCATCGGAAAATTCGAAATCGATCGTAGAGGTCTCCATTTTCTAAGATTAATGTCATTTATCCAACTGAACATTCTGGTGATTTATCAATAACTACCTTTAAATGCGAGATCATGTATAAAATATATAGTATAAGCGACTGTAACTGAATTATTACGTTTTCTATGATATTTAAAATAAAATTAATTTGTCCAAACTTCTTGAAGAAATATATGTTTAAATCACCGAATTCATTTAAATTTATCGTTAAGGGTTTTGCTAAATGCATCTTTTAGTTTTTGCCCCCAAAATGCTTTTTTATATAGTTTTCATTTTTATATAATGTATTTGGTATTTCAGGTACTTTTATGCCTATTTGTATGTTGAGTTTAAAATAGGGCTTTGATACCTCTCTACATGATGAGCATAACATAACTATTCACAAAGCATCTCTTGCAGTTTAAAACGTACCTGTTTCATCACTTTGAGATTTAAGTCAAGGTGTTAGTCAGGTGACTGTTTCCGGTGAAACGAAATAAGCATGAGACTTTTTCTATTACATTACATATATATATGTTGTACGTATGTATGTCTCTAGTGTAAATATATATATATATATATATATATATATATATATATATATACATTCATACATACAAACATACACTAGAGATGAAAAATACACTAGATACTAAAAAAAATTAGAAAGTGTTTAGGTGAAGAATATTTTATTTTATTGGAAAATATTGGTTTGTTTGTGAAAAAAATTAGTAATTGAGATATCTCGCCTTTTATTTTTTTCTTCGTTTCTTGTTTCTTTCCTTTAATCTACAAATTGAATTTTGGAGCAATCCAATTTTTACCCAACAAGACGCATTGGAGGAGGATTAGTAACGTAGAACATGTTTAACTCCACAATTCAGTCCCCAGTCTGAATGTGCATGTTTTGTTTTGTTGGGTATTTAAATTATTCATTTAGTTTCAAATTTGATTCAATTTATATTCATCTTTTTTACGTAGTTCTATTTAATAGTTCTATATATAATAATTTTCTTTTGTTCTCTTAGTTTTCTTTTGTTGATTTTGGATTTTAATTGTTTTTATATATAATATTTCATACAAAATATTATATATATATAATATTTTATATATATATATATAGAGTTATATATATAGAAAGAGTATATATATATATATATATATATATATATATATATATATATATATATATATAGCAGGAAAGATATATATATATATATATATATATACATATATATATATATGGCAATAAATTCAGATTCTCAGATTCACACGGAATTTGAACTCTTAAGTAAAAATTTCACCTGTAGAATTATTGTATATAGTTTCAAGAACGATACGAAATATTTCAGGAAACCATCAGATAACGCCGATAGTACGTCACAATGATGAGAATGTAAGAGAAGTGTATATTAGGAATGGTTGCAACGAAATAAAATTGTTCTCGAGCGTTCTGTGAGCCGCTCAGTACCACAACCGAATAGTTCTAACACAGAGGACGCATGTAGATGATTTTTAAGTGGCAGAATTATCGACCTCCTGGAATATAAACGTACTCATATAGAAGTATCCGAGGAACTTGAGTCCATCAAAGTGTCATCTCTAGGCTTTGGAAATGATTCAAAAACGATGGAAATGTCAGTAGATGTTACAGTTCAGGTCGCCCCCGAGTTACAACACCTAATGACGACCAGTATTTGGTAGTAAGTGCAAGAAGAAGCTGACGGAGCCCAGTATAAGACCTTTCTCGTCCACTATCTTCAGCCACGGGTATGACAATTTCAAGGCAAACCATGTGCAGACGTTTGGGGCATATTGATCTATATGCTCACAGGCCTGTCAGATATCTTCCGCTCATGGCAACTCACTGTCGCAAACAGTTAGCCTGGAATAGAGAACATGTAATATGGACATCGTCACAGTGGGCTTGGGTGATATTTTCCGACGAGTCCAGATTTAGTTTGCAGTCTGATTCACGTCGACTTTCATATGTAGAACGCCAGGTACCCGCTACCACGAAGAAAACATCATTAAACTTAGACCGTGACGGTGGTACAGGATTGCTCGTTTTGGGTGGAATTATACTGAGCTCCAGAGCAGATCTACATGTTCAAATCGGAACCATGCTAGGCTAAATTTATCGGGACATCCTTCTGGAATAACATGTACGCTTGTTTAGGAATGTTAGAGGCACAGAATTTGTGTTTATGGATGACAACACCCGTCCTCGCTGTGCAAACATTGTAACTGAATATCTTTAATCTGAGGATATAAACCACATGCAATGGCCAGCAATCTCACCTGACTTGAATCCGATAGAGCATGTGTGGGTCATGTTTGACCGATGAGTTGCGGCTCGTCAACCACCTTCTATATGTGTACTGAAACTTTGGAGAACATTCCTTGTTGAGTGGAGTAATCTTCCCCAAGATCAGTTCTATAATTTGATACTCAGTATGCCTCGGCATTGTACGGACTGTATTTAATCGTCTGAGGGACATACAAGGTATGAGTATCATACCAATCATGAAGTGGTAAGTTTTTGTAAGGGAGACATTTTTTTGTAATTGCTTCAGGGAGGGAAAATCGTAGTTCTTATGAATAGTATCATACATAACATACACTATCTTTTTTGTACTTTATCTTATGTTTATGAATAAGTCCTGTTTTCTTTGTTTCTGAACCTTTATTTGTCGGAGCTGGCATTATCTATAATTTATGTACATAAGTGTATATATATATATATATATATATATATATATATATATATATATATATATATATATATATATATAGATGGCGACACCAAACAGAAATAAGTATATAAAAAGATCAAGATTCGGAACTCAAATCTAAGTGTTTGGTAGCCCTATTTGTTTTGGTTTACGACGTCTGTTAAAGGACCTTTAAATTTATCAAATGCAGATGTTTTGGCAGAAGTGATTCTTTGCCAGAATTATCCATATCATATTTAGACGAAGATGATCTAGAATACCACCCATGAAAATGATGTTTTACTTATTGCGGAACTGTTTTTTAAAATTAAAGACATGTCTTTTTCAATAAATTCTCATTAAATATTGATTCTTAGTACATTTAAATAGCTCCTTTATTTTGAATAAGAACATTTTAAAGTTTTTAGTAAAATTATTTTGAAATACATATCTTCCAAGCATTTTTTGTTAAAATTATCATATACCAAAACTCCTCAGTCCAGAGGGAGATATGCGCTCAAAATAACTCTGACGTGAAAGCATTAAGATTGGACAATGGGAATGGAGTAATTTATACTGTTGTATTACCCAGTGATATCATTTCTCCCTATTTTTTTCCAAAAAATCGCCGAAAAAAAAATAATCCCCAAACGTAGGACTTTTTTTTTTTTTTTATCTCTTAATGAATCTCAACTTAACGAGGAAACTAATTATAAATAAAATAATATTTTTTGATGAAATGAAAGTGTTTATATTACTGGTTAGTTGAATCGTAGCGGAAATGACTAACAGTAAAAATACAAAAAACGGGAACTAGAAATAATAATAGAATAATATACATAAAGCGCTTATAAAAATAACTAAAGAACAGAAACATTACTTTAATCTTATTACATTCGGAATGTTTTGAATGCAAACTTTATGCAAAAAGAAAAAAAAAAGTCTTTTGGATACTTTAAAGTTTGTGGGAGAACCCGAATCTTTCACCAGATTCGCTTTCACTCATTGGAATGTCTGGATGCATACCATCATCACTTTCAATGCTTTCTATACTTAAATTGATGTCCTCTTCACACATAAAACCGTCCTCGCTACCATATAGTTATTGATGAAGCCCTTTTTTTTAAAAAAAAAAAAAAACTCGATTTACCATTTCAGATGAAATCTCCAGCCATGCGTCTTTTACCTATAATGCAACCGTTACTAAACATTCTTTTTTAAATTCTTGCTTTTCGTTATGGCTTTGTCTTCCGTTAAAATTGCTTAGCTCTTTTTAGTTTCGACATACATTCGGGATTTGGATTTTCGATACATTTTTGGAGGGACAAAATGTGTTCTCTATTTATACATGGATCAACTTATATTCGGGAATGCACGGTACTATTTGTGTCGAAAGTATACCCTTTATTTCAGTTAACTATAAAGATATTAAAAGAAAACACTATCCTCGTTACTCTAAAAGTTTCCAGTCGGTTTAGTAACTACTATTTTTGCGATCGCCAAAAGCATTGCATTGTATTATTTTTATCAGAAATGTTTTTCTATGTATTCATGATTAATGTCTGGGTTACATATTTATAAAAATGTTTGGGGAAAAATACGATAAAGAATTTTTTACTTCTAGTATCTCTAGCATAAGCTATCTCGATAAATATGCCGGATGAATTCTTTCCCAAAAATGGCGGCAATGGAGTATGGAAATCCATTCATCAAGTCCAACCTGCCTCCCATCCTCCAGATGAGGGAAAAAACATCTGGTGGACCCACAGCGGTGGTCAATTACGAGCAATGACCGCTACTGAGGTATTTCCCTCCCCCCCTCTCAGTATTCTCATCATCAGGAAGTTAGGGACATTAAGATGTGATTAGTATGTGGTAAAGTATTATGAGTTGGTAATATGTCTAGCAGAATCAAGGAAAATATTTGAGGTATAAAAATAATAAAATAATCTTGCATTAATGGATCGTAAGGCGAACAAAAAGCTTCCTAAAAACGCAAGAAAGTATGTTGAAAATCTTTTTTATTAGATAAATAATAACTTTATGTAATATTATGATACTTGGATGGAAGGGACGTATGTGAAAAAGTACTTTAAGAGAGGAATGCTTAATTTATTATACACCTCTGTCCGTTAAAATTGCTACATCAAGAAGAAATGCAAATAACAAAAAGATATTTATTGAACAAATATATTATACTAGAAATAACAAGTGAATAAATTTTCACAAAATTTGGAAGCATAAAGCCTGAGAAATCAGTACCCAGAATAGTCATCTTTGGCAGCCATAATGTCTGGGTACAGAGCTTGGATGGCAGGTACATTTCTAGCTGCTCACGCAGTCTCAACACGATGGTGGCTCCACAGTAGTGACAGGAGTATAGTGACGAACCAGTTGCTCGGCAATCATTGACTAAACGTTTTCTGTTGGTGAAAGGTCAGGAGAACGTGCTGGCCAGAGCAGCAACCGAATATTTTCTGAATAATTATTCTTCTGCAGTAAATTTTTTTCATTTAAACACACTGTAGGTGTCGCTACCTGCCCCTACTTTGCATTAATGCTTTGAAAAGCTAATTCTTTGCATAGCAAATCGCAGCATCTTCTTTCTGTCGTGTAAATTTCCCATATAGAGGGTATTGCCTATTTGGTGTAGCACTTTAATGGTCAGTAGTGTGCCTAAATGTAGCATTAGTCATATTCCGGTTATTATATATATATATATATATATATATATATATATATATTAATTTAATGTATAATTACGAAAACTAAGTTTATAATATTTAACTCGTAACAGGAAATAACTGGAGACGTTCGGTCTTATAGATCACGCTTCGTTAAAATTTTTTGATAAAATCGTTGCATTAAAATATCACCCTGTTATTTCACTTAAATGTACTTTCAACTTTGAGCCTTCAGAAAATAATATATTTTTCCATTTTAAGCTGAAATAAAGTTTTTCCGAGAAGTGACTTCTATTCTTCGAGGTCAGCTGATCGTGGGTTTGGGACGCGGAGCTATTCGTGATATCCTCTTCACTGAAATCGGGGACGTTTTGGGAATATGAATTGCATAAAATTACAACTCCTTTCCAATAAAAACAGATGCTTAATTATATAAATTAGATAAAGATAAGATGTGTAATGAGTTGAATTTAGGACAGCGATATATAATCGAGATAGAATCGAAAAGAAAGAGAAGAGAGACAGATGATAACTACAAATTGACAGAGACGATAGACTGGAATGAACCATTGAAATCAATCGTTTAAATTGAAAGAAGTCGGAAGTGACTTTGATCAGAATAATATGAGTCATATCTGCTATAATCGAGAAAAAAATTTGAATCGGAATGAGTGATTTGGTTAGCTAGGACTTCATTATTTGAATTAAATAAGTTAAGAGAGATTCGAGAGAGAGAAAGAGCAATCTTGATTATTCTTCTTCAGATAATAAAGTTTGTTGTCCTTCTCTGACCTTAGCGTTTTGAGTATCTTCAGTTGGAATGTTGAGCTTATTGACTATTTAATTAGACTTTAAGAGGGTTTTAGAATTAAATAATGAGGGTAATATCTCAATGGCTCAAGTTTCGGTATTGTGATTGCAGGTTAGTTAATCACAGTATAAGAAGTTTTCATGATGTTATGCCTCAAGGTTTTCCGATTGGTGGATCGCGTAAGAAATGTCGGGTAGTTGCGCCTTCGCTTTATGATGTTAATTCTCATACAGCGATGCAGGATAGCCGAGTGATATTTCTGATTTTTTAGTAACTGAAATCTGACCGTACACGATAAAATTTTTAAAAACTTTTTTCCACAGCAATTGCATACGAACAAATTTAACTCGTGGTCCCGTCGTAAGAAGCTAGTAATTCCAAAACTGCTACAAAGTGAACAGAATTGCAGGGTGAGTCTAATGCGTGTTCACTGACGGATGTGGTTTCAACTGCTATCGAGGAATACGAGTATTTTCTAGGCCTAGGGACCAATCTTAAGGAAAGCTTCCTCTCAATTGATTGAGCGATGAAGGAATGAGAAAGGAATCCGTTACCTATAAAGTAGAATCGGTGACAGAACTGGCGGATTCAGGTGTTGAGAACTATAACTGAACATCTGTGTGAATGGACATATAAATCCTCCTCAGTCCCTGTGTCGCCTGTAGGAGACACTAAACAACGTTTTCAAAAAATGTCGCCAAGTCAAACAAAAGGCGCCATTAGTACCCAGAAGTAGTTAATTTTCTTATTAATAGATGGTAGTACTGAAAAAAATTATTTTTAGTTCTTATTTGCTTATTTATGGTATAATGAAAATGGTGTTTCCAGAGAGAAAGAAAATGACACGCATGCGCTAAGTATTCATATTTTTTTAATTGTTTGCATAATAGAAAATTATTAAACAGTTGGATTACTTAAACTTGCTGTTTTATATATAACATTATAAGTTTCTCACTCAGATCTTCCTCTTCTGATTTAGAACGCTGTTATTTCAGTGTCCTCTGTAGGAGACATTGGGTCAATGGCTATCAAAATCACTCGATTTGAAACTATAATTATGGCAAATATTTCAACTCCAAAGGAAATTCTTAAAAGAATTCACAAAATGTAGATATTTAAAGGATTCAGAAAAGAATCTGTATCTGTCAGAAAACGAAATGAAACAGCTTTTGGTGATTATTGTAATTATGTATACTAATTATGAATTCGAATGTATTGGACAGAAACAACTAGAATTGCCGTACTCGCAAACAACATTTATTGCAAATCACGAGTTTTCAATGAGAAATAACTTAAAATTGAGAGATTATTTAATAGTATAAGATGAAGAGAGAGAAAAAAAAACCGAATGATAAATTTTGTGGAAAGTAAGGACCCTGCTGCAAACAGTACGGATAGAAAGATTTTATGATTCAAATTTTACATAACGCAAGAATTGTCATTGAATTAAGATTAATGAAATACTTTAAATTAACATAGTGATGTCACTTTGTCCCATTGTCTCCTCCAGGAGACACTTAATTTCTCAAAAATAAAAATAATTTTTTTAACATTTTTTCAGTACTTTTTCATGTACTTAGAATCAATTGATACAAATGATTTTTAAATTTATGTTTCAAAGTTGGCCTTGAGTTTGAAGAGGTTAAGAGAAAATACTAGTGATGAATTTTTGACTGCTGTTTCGTCACGAGTACCAATTTTTAGCAGAGAAAGCTAAGAATTTTCGATACTTTTTTTTTCCAAAAGTGAAGTTTTTAGTTAGTAAGAAATATATATAACTTCACAATTCTCATAAATTATTCGATCTTATTAAATTTGTTTTTTTGGAAATTACTTTTATAATAACTTCGTATAAAAATTATTTAAACTCACGAGGATTACATTGACATCTAAATAAAAATCTTAAAACAGGCAATAAGGCTTTGGTGGTTCAAGAAAAATAATCCTAAAAATAACCGGGTGAGAAGGAAAAAGTTTAAGAAACACTGTAATAGACTAACTGGGGAATGATTCTAAGAGTTCCTCAAGTGTTTTTTTAAAAAGTGGCATCATTAGAAAAGGCTTGACTCAGAGTAAATATACTAACATAACTACTTGGTTAAAGTGAAGTATCAGCTGTCCCTTGGCGAGACTGGCGATTTTTTGTTGCTATAACGGTTTCAATGTGGCGAAGTCGTTCTTGGCAACCCTGATAGCGTTTCTTTTGAGAAATTTCTTCAAAGGTCACGTATTTTCCTTCTCTACTGCAATTCATTAAAAGCGACAGACGATTTTTGAAAAACAGCAGGACCGATATTTTAAAAATACGTCGTGTAATGCTTTCTGCTTTTTAATCCCCTCCCCCAATCATTTATTGTTCTTTGTCGTAGCTGGACGCTTTGGAAGGATTATTTGTTCGCTAAGTACATATGAAAAGTATGATTAAATTTTTTATATCTTTTGCGATTTGGAGTGTCAGGGTAAAGTACATGTTTCACAGGGGTGCACAGATAAAAATTTAATTTTGAAAAAAAGATTAAATTTTCGATTTGAAAATGAATTAGTGAATTTATCCTCCTGTGTGGAATTATTCTGAAAAACGCAAGTATTTTTTTGTATAATTCTTTCAGCATACCGTTTCTACAAGTTGTATTAATTTTTTTAATTTATATTTTTAAAATAAATTTGAATTAATTATTTTATTTTCCATTATTATATGCATAAATTTAAGTAATTAAAATGTGTAATTATAATTAATAGCTACAAATATTTGACATTATTATATCTATAATTACAAATTAAATTAATTACTATCCTGATTATAATTATTATATATTTTAATACATAATTATCAATATAAATCATTTTAGTTCTAAATAATTTGAACTTAAGTAATTATTATGTATATAAATAAAAATTATGATTATATGTAATTATTTAGACTAAAATATCGTTACTTGTTCAATAAAATTGCAATAATCTCAAAATTCACATTTAATTATTCTTAAATTAGCCAATTTTTTGGTTAGAATCAGTTTCGTCTAGTTTTAATGTTCATTTCTGTCGTCATCATGACGTCACTGCTAACGAACGTATCGAGGACCTATATTTTACGATGCCATGTTTTCGCCAAAATTGCCAAGAGGCATCTGATATTTCTCGTCAACCCAACTACCCTTCAGAAGTGAAGCATAAGCGAGGTACTGACAAAGCAAATTTGAAATGAAAATACTTACTGTAATAAATATTTGATGTAATGACGAAAGGCGAAATTAATGTTTCCGCGAGTCATTTTGCGGAGATAAATATTGAGTAGAATGAGTCTGAACGAAAAATTATAAAAATACAATGTAGTTAAAATTATGATTTGGTGCAGTACAGGTGGAAAGACGGTGTAAAAAACATCTCCCAAAGGTGGGACTTAAATCATCTAACGTCGAAGGGGTGACCCAGGACTTGAACACTCTATAATGACAGCACAGCCTAGAATTACTGGTTACATGTGCCCCCGACGCAAAATCACTTGCCTCTGTGTGTCTAACTAAGAAACACCACATGAATCACAACCAGTGATTTTCGGGTAACGGCACACGCATCAAATAGACCCGCCACTCAACTAGAGACAGCCGATGACGCCAAATGGAAACTGTTTTAAGAAATACTCAGTGCAACAGGGTGGAAATGCATATCAACTGCAGTAATGGCAGGAAAAGCAATCTTCTCAGCAAATATCGTCCAAAATGTTCCTCTTCGTATCATTACAAGGATACTGGATTTTAGTTTTAGTTTTTATTAACGTCGCACTAGAAGCAACACGAGGGATATTGACGACGGGTATCGTAATTTTGAACCTCTATCAAGTGACGAGGACGACACCTGAGCTGGCACCCCCTCTCCTAACATCCACACCACGCCACGGGAGGACTTTGGGCCCCGACAGATTTAACGTGCATCAGCCCCAGCTACACGGTTGGTCTTTAGCGGCCAAGGATCGAACCCGCGACTGAATGAAAACCACCGGCCTCAAATCCGAAACCTTGACCACTAGGCTACCTCGGCCACACAAGGATACTGGAGGAGGAGTATGATGTATCTCTCTTCAACAACGATGACAAATGTTAAACACCTTAATAACTAATTTTAAGAGATATCCTCGTCATTTGATTGAGATTTAAAATGAAAAGGTTCATTGTCAATAGCACTCGTGTTGTTTCTAAGCGCGACGGTAATAAAAACAATCAATCAATCACTGATCCTTTAATTGAGATTTTAAATGATGACGTTCGTTCTCAATAACCACAGTAGAGAAACTCTTTTAATTTTAATTACATGAAATCATATCCATCTGCATAATGCTTTTCCAGTCAATAACTTATTTTTAAAGCATATAATTTAAAATGTTTTCAGAGACTTTTCCAATAATTTAATGTTTTATTGAACGTAAATTAATTTTTTGCGCTCATAAATTTTTGTTATAAAAAATTCACGAAAACAAAACTTTTCTCTCGAGTATATATATTTTTAAATATTCGGCGGCAAAGCGTTCAAATTTTGGTAAAATATTGCCAATATTAACAAGTCTCGCTTTTGTAATGTCTTTAACTGCTAAAAGTAGCCGTGAAATTTTACTCGATAGTTCCTGAGGGAACTGTCCCCAAAATAACCTACATTAGCTTTAATTTATTGAATAAAATGAGCGAAAATTGAGCTTTAAAGGGAAGAATTCCAAATTTCGAAAACTTTTGAATCATCCGAAGCAGATCACACCAGGATCTAATAAAATGAAATCATTAACTTAGTTTTCAGCAGAAATAAATCAAACAAATTGTATTTTATTCCCTTTTAGTTAGATATAAATACTTTACACGTTTTCATTAAATGTATCTTATTTTCGTAAATCAAAACATGACTTTAAATTGTTTAGAGAATTGTTTTCAAATTTTGATTTCAACACACATTCCTCTTGGTCGTTATCTTTCCTGACGTATCTCTTGTTTTTGGCTATAAGTTGTGACGTATTTTCAAAACAGAGAATGCCTCTAGATTGGGATTCTTGGATTTTCTTTCTTATTGCTGTTCTGTAATGAATTATGAGTACAAAAATTTAGAATATTAAAAGGTTATAAAATGATATGGTGTAATAGTTCATTGATCTCTTTCACAGTGGATGCTGTAAGAGTTTCACATTGACGATTCGCGAATTTACTACACAAAAAATACTTTTAAACCCTAATTTTTACGGTAATGGTTTTTATTATATCGTAAAAATATTTTTCACTTGTAACATGGGGGAGGGGAAGAAGATTTGAATCTACGTTTACCATAAATATTAAAAATGTCCTCCCCTTTCTTTAGACAAAGATGAATTCTTTAGCACATATTTTATAAAACATGTTTTAAGATGCTAGGAGGGACCGCGGCAGCTTAGAGGACATCGTCGTGGTCTCTCGGCCATTGGTTTTCCTCGGGTTGTAGGTTCGAACCCTGATGCCACTAAAAAATCACCGTGTAGCGGGGCTGATACAAGGTTAAATCTTTAGAGGTCCCAAGTCCATCCGTTGGCATGGTGTGGAAGTTTGGAGAGGGAGATGGCAGCTCAAATGACGTTCTCGTCACTTAACCGAGACTCAAAATTACGAGGTCCACCGCCAATAATCCTTGGATTGCTTCTCAGTACGATGTTAATAAAACAATCAAAATTAAGAAACTGGGAGTGTTTTCTTGTATCGTTTGAGTAATATGGCAGTTTTCAAATCTTCTATTTTTCGTGGATAATTTTCATAAACATTTTTCTTTACATATGCCATTTACATTGTTTGTGGATTATTTTCCTGAACATTGTTCATACATTTACGTCGTTTCACAGAAGATTTAGGGATTGCTCAGATAAAAGGAACGAGGATCTTGATACGTTAAAGAAAAAGGGGCAATCGATGTAGAAGACTTGGATCATAGAAGACGGTGCAATATGTGTCGTATGAGAGAGTAATGGAACCATAGACATTATTCAAGAGTTTTTAGGCGATCGATTCATCTCAAGGAATCTTTGGCTATCTTGTTTTCCTGATCCAAGCATTCCTTGATATTTTTCTAAGGGAATATGTAAAAATCGAAGTTTATAAAATAATCCTCGAACTACAGATAATCTGAATATTTTCATATTACTCAAAAGGATACAAGAAGTCACTTCCAACATCTTGTAAAGCATTTCTCAAAATATGCGCAAAAGAGTTCAGCTTTAACTCCTAGAAAGAGGTGGACATTTTGAAAATGTATCGTGAATATAGTTCAAAATTTTTGCTACGTTGTTTTATAAGTGCTTTTTACCATTATCGTAAGAAATAATTGCTTTAAAATTAGATATTTTTGTACTTTGAACTCATGAATCGTCAGAACGGGAATTTTAAGGGCATTCGATAGTGGAAGAATTTTCTGTGGAATATCAGAATTAACCGTTTGCATAAAGTTTCTCTTTGGCCAAGAATAAGGCTCCGAGCATTTGTCTTTTTGTAACATTGTTCTACCTTTTTTCCCTTCAAGGGTAGTTAGTACTAAAGTTTATTTTTTGAGAATGATGATATTATTACGGTTTTTTCGACATTCTAAAAATATTTTATGTCGAAAACCAAATAAGTAAAATGTAGTTTGCTGTCTCAACTCGTCTTTACTTGCCACCGAGTATCTAATAGAATGATAGGAACTTCTAATTTTAAAAAGTTAAATATTCTTGATTAATTGATTGAATCATGAGGGATGTGAGCAATTAAGGCTATTATCTTTTAAATATTATTTCAGCTATTGTTTTTCTCAACTGATTGATTGATTGTCTTATCGCATCGCACTATAAAGCAACATGAGGGCTATTGACGATGAATTCGTAATTTTGAAACTAGGTTAAATGATGAGAACGATGCCTGAACTGGCAAAACTTCTCCAAACTTCTATACCATACCAACAAGAGGACTTGGAGCCTCGACAGGTTTATCGTGTATCAGGGTAGCTATACCGTGGAGCTTTATTGACCTCGCGAACCGAATCCATGCCTTAACGGAAGCAACGCCGACTACGCTTATATGATCGTAAGCACTAGTCTACAGCGGTGGAATGAACTTTTGGATCTGCTTCAGCTTTTTAGCAGATTTCATACAAAGATTATGGATATCGTTTCTTAGGAATAATTTTACATATTCATCTTAATACTCCTTGGAAGTTATTCATAAACCACCGAGATCTTTTGTGAGGGCTGCTAGAATAGGTAACAGACCTTCTCAGAAGCCTTAGCACTGGTTTGGAGAATATTAACTATTTGAGGAATTTAATATATATATATATAATTTGTTACTATTATTATAAATACTGATAATAAGTTATGTTGTTAATGTAATTACATGATATTGGTTCTTATTCATTTTTCTTTTGATACCCATTAATTGTGATCACATTGCCGTCAGTTATATTATTATATTTAATTAATCATTATTGTGTTAATGCAGTTAAGTCATTATAAGAACACGAATCAATATAATTAACTTTTTAAATATCTTATGTAATTTATTTCCCCCCAAATCTGATGAAAATTTGACAACAATTCTCAGAAACATACGTGTCCATTAGAGTAGTACAAACGGCGGCAAGGTTGCCAAACTGGGCGATGATATAAATTACACTCCTGTGCAAACTAAGAGAAGCTTCAAGTTATGTACATTTTAAAAAATGTATTGAACCAAAGGTACTAATGACACCGCCGAAGAGTCATGCAAATATTCGGAGTCCAATACGTAAGTGTGCTCGCGCGCGTCTTCTGAGCTATGACTGTAGCGGCGATATAGAAGCACGAAGGGTTGTTAGCGATTTGTGTACTCGTATTCTACTTCACAACATTCATCGTGTTTCTCGCAAGAGTTGGGTAAATTTTATAGAGTGTCAGGTACAATAAGTAGCCCCGAACGTATGGAGTGAGATGGTGAATTGTCAGTAGATTGGAGGAAAATTGCAAGCACAGGTGGCTACACTACCGTTTGAAGGTAATTTAAAATGTTATTAAGAAATACGTAAATTTTGATTTTAAGTTAAAAATATTTAATATGGTTATGTACAGCTATTCTACAAAAGTTTTGTGACAGGAGGTACTAAGACGTCCTTCTAGAGTGGGAACCAAGCAAGGACTGTCGCTCTTTGAGGGCCATCGACCTCCAACGGCTTCTCGTCGGCGAATCTCCCTAATCCTTTCACAAGCTGCCGAAATAGTTTCGATCCCCAACTGTTGACATCTTGGAGATCACATGTAGCTCGGGCAGTCCAGATGCATGAGTGTTCAAGTTGGCAGATTGACCAACAAACATTAAAGAAGGCGGAGGAATATGGTTATGCCACAGACGTTATACTACAGAGTTCCATGTAAATAAGGTATCGTCTGTAATTTGTAGAAACAATTTTATGACACTGAATTCGCACCGAGAAGACACGAACAAGATCAATCATAATCCATAACGATGAATGAGGATAGTTATTTGGCACTATCAGCACGGCGATACAGGACTAATACAGATTTACAGTTCTTGCGTGAGCTATATGCTGCCACTGGAATATCATCTTTACGGTCAACAGTTACCTCAAGACTTTGTGTGAGAGAGATGTATGCCAAAAGACCTATTGTCTACGTCTCGTTCACTGCAGGACACACGAGAGCGCGTTCAGCCTGGTGCAGACACCATGTGCCTTGGAACAGACCTCAGAAGAACACCGTGTCTTTAACACACGAGTCCACATTCAGCCTGGATACTGATTATCAATGTACCTGTATCTGGTAAGAGTCTAGGTGCGACGCCCTCCCTCCCTCATCAAGGTAAAGGATCATTAGGATGGTGGAGGTGTAATGGTTTGGACAGATACTATGCTGGTTGGCCACACATCCCTTCATGTGTTTGATAAAGGCTCCATGACTGTTTTGAGGTATACGGAAGATCTTTGAATTCTACATTCAACTTTTTAGATGCTTAGTTAATCCTAGACTCCTATTAACGGACGGCAATGTTTGTTCACATGGGTTCTATTGGTCAAAGATTACTTATAAAGTGAGGATATTAACCGTATGGATTGACCAATCAGATCTCTTCCTTAGCCCTAAAGAGTATGTCTGGGAAGCTCTTGGGAGAGCTATTGTACCTCGCCATGCACTTCCTAGAACTAAACACTGCCTTGCAAGAGGCGAGGGATGAATTACAATAAGGAATCTTCAGCTGCCTTCGGTCCAGTATGCCGTCACGCAGTGTGGTCTGTCAGGGTGTGAGAGGGAACCATACCTCATATTAAACTAATTTTCAGTTCTATGTCACAACGTGAATTATAGACATCCCTGCAATACGAGTTTTACTGATAATAATGAGTATGTAAAAGGACTTATGAAAAAATAGCACATCTATTTATCTGCCAAATTTATTTAAAATCTATCCATTAGTTTTTCAGAAATCCGACATAATGTGCAAATTCTCTTAATTTTGCCCACGATTGTATTTCATGGTCAAATAAAAACAATTCCATAGACAACGTAAAAAAATAATTGTTTAATATTAAGAATCATATACGATTATAATTTGGATTTTATATAAATTTAATTTTCACCCTTAAAGCTCCAGATTTATTATTATAACATTTATTATTATAACATTTATTATTATAACATTAAATCAATCACGAGTATGATTAAATCACTACATTACGTGCCTTATAAAAAAACAAACAGAAAAAGGCGTGAGAACTTTGATTAATGGAATGAAAGTTAAAAAAGATTCATGAAATATTCAAGTTATATTACTTAAGGCTCACGTCTACCGGCCATTTTTATTTCGTCAGCTTAGTATTAATCGTCTATAGAATTTCAACTTTCGTTCTCAAATATTTACATTTGATCTATTTGAATGCAATGAAGTGCAACTGAAAAAGCAAAAAATAAGGAAGGCTTCTGTGGAATCACTTTTTCGCTGCTTTCTTAAAAATATCCCCCTCCCTTTTAACGATTCGTTTATGAGTTTACCAGTTTTAAAAATATTGAAAAATATTTTTAAGAAAATAGGAAAAAAGTAATTCTCCAGAAGCCTTCATTATTTTTTGCTCTTTCAGTTGCACTTTATTGCATTCAAATAGATCAAATGGTAAAGATTTCAGAACGAAAGTCGAAATTCCATAGGATTAACATTAAGCTGACGAAATCAAAATTACTGGTAGATGGGAGTCTTAATTTTTATAATCCCTCATAGTAAGAAAATTTGTGACATATTCATAGTCACCTAAGTGTAGCGAAAGGATACAAGAACAGGTCAAACAATATAATGAGTTAATTTGATGTTTTGATTTGACAGAAAATGGCTGTCAAATCAAAACTAAAGTATGAATCTTGGCCAAATTTGATTTTGGCGTTACTTAACAGATGACAGCACACAATAGTATCCCCAACTGGTCTTAGAAACGCCATCTGTCGCCACAACCAGATACTTTTTGAACCATCATCATAACAATCATATTTTAAGAAATCATTGTGGGGCAAAATCAATACATCTGGAATCAAAGCTCGATTCCAGTGAAAGCCTCTGACAGGAATTGTAAGGGCTCTAGATTGTTATATTCTTTAGGAAACGGTAACCAAATGGTTATGGTCACAAGATAGCCTCCGGTGTTGTTTCTGTCGAGTCGTGGATTCGAATCTTGATGCCACTAAAGATCTGCCGTGTAGCGGGGCTGATGTAAGTTAAATATGTCGAGGCTTCAAGTTCTCCAACTGGTATTGTGTGGTAATTTGAAGATGGGAGGGGCAGATTAGGTGTCGCCCTTGTCATTTGGAAGAGGCTCAAAATTACGAGGCTTTTGTGTTGCATCAAAGAGCGACGTTAAGAAAAATCAATCAATTTTATATTCCTGATTAAATGCCCTGTTGAATCTGGGAAAGGAGCTCTTAAGTGCAGGGTCACCCTCAACATTTGACTGAGTTTCAAAATGACAAATTTTACCTGGGGCATTGCATATTATTTACAGTGCGATATTACTTAACATATATATATATATATATATATATATATATATATATATATATATATACATTAGAAACTTTAAATGGCAAATGAGTATCCTGTAAAACAATTTTACTTAATGCCGAAAGAAGTTCTTAAAATATATACACGAGCTGTTGACAATGCTCCCCCCCCCTTTGATATGCTTCGCTTTGAAATAAGTCACCTCAAACTTCTGCAAACACAGACACCGCAGGGAGAATTTATTCTGTCGTAGTACCATTTTTCCACCTCTAATGTTAATTCAGCAGAATCAATATTGGTCCTGTCCGCCACCTGCCGTTGGCTCAAAGAATGCATAAAATTGAGTAAAACAGTGCGGAGGCGAAAAGAATTCGGCAGCGCGCAAATTAAAACTTTTCCACCCCAGGAAACTTCTGAAAAGAGATCTTAAAGCTGGAATGTCGTTGTGTTGAGCGTCTCAGATCGATTGCAAACAACTGAAAAGAATCGGGAGTAAAGCGACAGAGATTTTTCTTTCTTTTGTGAACAGTTTGGGGGCTTATATGTCCATAAACAAAGCTATGAAATGAATGGCATTTGGTTAGGGCTGCTTTCCAAAAAAAGAATTTTCCTCAATGCCGTGCATTTTGAAACCATGCAATTTCTGAAGGTAAAACTAGAATGGAATTATTTATGCATATCCTAGAAAGATAGTGAATATCTTTCTGGTTCAATGCAACTGTGATTATTTATTAAGGTTGTACTGAGAAGCAACACGAGGTCTTTTGGCGACGGACTTCGTGATTTTGAACCTAGATCAAGTGATGAGGACGAAGGCACCTCCCTCTCCAAACTTTCACACCAACGGAAGAATTCCAGACCTCGACAGATTTAACGTGTATCATCCCCGCTATACGGAATGCCTTTAGAGGTTTAGTTTCAGTTAACGTCGCACAAGAAGCAATACGAGAGCTATTGCGGACGGATAATTTTTAACCTCGGTCGAGTGACGAGGACGACATCTGAGCTGATACTCTTCTCCTAATTTCCCCACCACGCCAAGGGAGGACTTTAGACCCCAACAGATTTAACGCGCATCAGCACCGGCTACACGGCGGTTCTTTACTGGCCAAGGCGCGAACCCACGACTCAACGAAAACCGCCAGCCACAAATCCGAAACCATGTCCACTAGGCTACCGCGGCCATATCCGGGCTCAATTAATTTTAGTTTAGTTTTTATTAACGTTGCACTAGAAGCAACACGAGGGCTACTGGAGACGGACCTCGTAATTTTGAACCTCAGTCAAGTGACGAGGACGACACCTGAGCTGGCACCCCCTCTTCTAACTTCCACACCATGCCAACGGGAGGACTTTGAGCCCCGAACAGATTTAACGTGCATCAGCCCCGGCGACACGGCGGGTCTTTGGCAGTCAAGGATCGAACTTGCGACTGAACGAAAACCACCGGCCACGAATCCGAACCTTGACCACTAAGCTACCTCGGCCACACATCCGGGCTCGAACCTACAACTCGACGAAAAAAGAACTGGAAGCTTAGTAAAGAAATATAAAATGAGTGTTTCTTCTCTTGGTCTAATATATCATAATTTCATTAATATTACATGTTAATTATCGTCCTTGATGCTTAAAGTAACAAGTTTTTCAAGGCTTTGTCTTTGTATAATTTTAAAGAATAAAATTGGAACACTTTCTGATAAAAAAAATGCTCCATTATTAAAATTTCATTCTGATTTTGGGTCTCGGAAGCCTAGTGGTCATAGTCGCGGACTCGCGGCTGGTGGTTTTCGTCGTTTCCTGGACTCGAGGCCACAGTTAAGATGTAGCCGGGCTGATGCATGTTAAATCTGTCGAGGCCCAAAGTCTCGTCATTGGCATGGCATGAGAGTTTGGAGAGGGAGGTGCCATTCAGATATCGTTCTCATCACTTGAGCGAGGTTCAAAATTATGAAGTTCGCCACCTATAGCTCTCGTGTTTCTTCTCCTGCGATGTTAATGAAACCAATCAAATTAAATAATATTCTAATTTGATCTTCCTCTAGAGAACAGCGTATTTTACGAAATATTACTCATTTATGTGTGAATCAATCCTTTTTCCCTGATGCAACATGTTTTCCATGTTTTATCTCCTATACTGTAATGCTAAGTAGATTTTGAACTTGATGTGTTCACATGTATGAAAAAAGAAATGTTTTTGGAATGTTCCTATAGTTTAAGAAAACATTACCATAAACAGATGCATGTGTTATAGGGCCGCGGTAGCCTAGTGGTCAAGGTCGTAGACTATCGACCGGCGGTTTTCGTTCAGTCGCGAGTTCGATTCTTGGCCGCCAAAGACCCGCCGTGTAGCAGTAGCTGATGCACGTTAAATATGTTCGGGGCCCAAAGTCCTCCCTTTGGCGTGGTGTGGATGTTAAGAGAGTGGGGTGCCAGCTCAGGTGTCATCCTCGTCACTCGACCGTGGTTCAAAACTACGAGGTCCGTCGCCAATAGCCCTCGTGTTGCTTCTAGTGTGACGTTAATATAAAATAAAACTAAATCATGTGTTATATAAAAATTGGTATAATTTTCTGTTAGGAAATTTGTTCGGGTTCTTTGGCACTAGACGAAGATAACCTTAAATTGTTTCACTTCTAGTATTTTTAGGTTTTAGAGTGCTTTGCAAATTCAGTAGACGTATTATTTATGGTAATTTGATAATTAAAAAGTTAGAATATTGAATTTTAAAATAGTAATCAAATCTGTCATACCACACTTAAAAATATTTGTCTTTGCACTTTTATCAAGATGTGGATTTTTAGGATTCCAGTGCACTTTTCTCAAAATTTGCTTTATTCATAATGCTGATGTTTCATATATATTTAAAATGATTTCATTTCTTATATTCAACGCATTCCCCCCCCCCTAAAACATTTGCAAATTTTAGGTATAGCTCCTACTTTACCATTGGTTAATTGGTGTCTTGCTTGAAGACATACGAGGGTTATTGAAGAAGGATATCATAATTTTGAGCTGCGTTCGAGTCGAATGGACGTCATTTGCACCAGAGCTTCGTTCTCCTTTCTTCCATACCAAATCATATGAAAACTTTGTGACGTTGAACACGCGATTTTTTCTTCACTACCTTCGGGAACATTTTGATAATTTATATTATATACAATTATAAATTTTTCCAACCAAATGAAAAGTGATTTGGTAAATTAGATGGTGGATATTAGACATATTAAACTTGTCGTTTTGGATAGGAATTCTCGAATTTTTGTCTTAGATGTTGCAGTATAAGATATTTTCAACCTTTAGTGATGAGTGAACTCTGAAAGTGTTTGATTTTTGAGATGATTCTAAAGTTGTGACGTTGGGGTATTCGTGATTTTCTCATCGTCTACCTTGGGAATTATTTCGTAATTTGAATTGCATACAATGACTACTTCTTGCCAACCAAATGAAACGTGCTTAGGTAAATTAGATAAAGTTAAGAATTATAGTGAATTGATAAGAGATAGCGATCTATGAGCGAAATAAAATTGAGTGGACAGAGAGAAGAGGAATAGAGGATAACATAGGTGTTGTATATTGGATTGAATCAAGGTAATTAATCGTTTAGATTGAAGCGACTCTTAGTTAGGGAAATAAGAGTTGAATTTGCATTAAGCAAGAAGTGTGTGAATCGAAACGAGTTATTTGGTAAGCTAAGACTTTATTATTAAAATATAACTAGGATTAACAATGTTAAGGTAGATTCGAGAGAAAAAGGATGTAAGTGTTTTTGCTTATTCTCTGTTGATAGTTAATGAACTGTGTTGTTTATGATATCTTCAATTAGAATTTTGAACTTACTGACAACTTAATTAGACTTTAAGATGGATGTAGAGTTAAATTATGAAGAACGACCATCACAACTTTTGAGACTCATTTCAGTATAATGGAGAATAGCTAACAAATATTGAACAATGGTGTTTAATAGAAACAGAAGAACTTACCGCTTAGCCTTAAGGCACTGAATATGATTATGAAGCGGTGGCTTCAGTAACCGAGTGTTCACGGTCACGAGTTCGTAACCGATGCTATCTCAATCACCTCATAAATAAGAGTCCAGTTTTTCTTTCGACTTATTACGTTGTGGAGATGAGGCACAATTGTGACGTTCCGCTATTAGCGATTTTGTCTTAACCTCGAGGACTTCTATCGACTTTAATTGCATACAATTACAATTTCTTCCAAACCAAAATGAAACGTTATTAGATAAATTAGATGAATATAACAAATGCACTGCAGTGATTTCAATATCATTAGCTATTAATGGAAAATAAGAATAGAGATAGAATATAAGCTTTGGTAGCACGATCATTGTAACCGTACTAAAAGTTATTATATTTTATTTGTGGGGATTGAACCTTATTCCACAAACCGCATTAATGTACGTGGTTACTATCAAAGATAGTTCTGGAATCTACAACGAATGGATTGGAAAGAGATTTCCTATTTCAATCATAATTTAGGACTATGAATTAGGATGGAACTCTAAAGGGAGCGACTTTTTTTTATTCTGCATTGATAATAAATAATTTTGCTTGTTTAATCTCGTGTTTTTGTTTTGCCGCTTAGGTCTCCTATATTAGATTGAAATATGGCACAAGAGCCGAATAATAACAAACAAACGCCACACATTAAATTCTGTCGGAGCTCAAAGTATTCCTGTTTGCGTGAGGGGGGGGGAGATGCTTGGAGAGTGGAGTATCAGCTCAGGTGTTGTCCCCGTCACTTGACCGTAACTCAAAACTACTAGATTTCTCTCCAAAAATCTTCGACTAGCCTCCATATTGTGACGTTAGTAAATAATCAATAAATAAATGATTATGATGTTCGTAAACTATACTTATATCACTTATCCCAATACTACGAAGGTTACTTCACTTCAGTTCTCTCTGATATATATTTTTTTTATTTCTTAATCTTATAGACATATGTTCATCTGCGTAACAGACAGCTATATTAGCTTTCGAAAGCACCTTTATGTTTGAGCCGAAAGTCAATTTTTAAGTTGTGCTTCAGGCAATCGACCTAATTTCTGAAAGATCGATTCCGCTTAACAGTGAACTCTCGTTAAGAGCAATTACTATCGGTTCTTTTTTATTTTTTTTATTTTTCAGCACTGTTTTTGCTCTAATAGTTTTCCCCAAAGGGAACAAGCTGACGATGATTTCATTAACTATAAACACGCTTTAAGAACTTTCATTTAATCGTAACGTAATTACTTAGCTATAATTTTTTCCCCATGTTGGATTTCTGTCTACTGTGTAAGGTTGGAATAAAAATAAGTAAATTGAAAATTTTATTTCTTTTAGTTAAGGTTCCCGTCTACAGACCATTTTGATTTCGAATGCAATAAAGTGCACTCGAAAGAGCAAAAAATAATGAAGAATCCTGCAGAATTACATTTTCCATACGACTTTTGAAAATGTTTCAAAATATTTTTCAAAGATCGGAAAACCCACAAACGAATCAGTTGCCATTTATTGCATTCAAATAGATAAAATAGTAAATATTTGAGAACGGCAGTCGGAATTCAATAGAATTGATATCATGTTCACATGAAATCAAAATGGCCAGCAGAAGGGAGCCTTAATACTTCTAGTATCGTATTTGATTAAAAAAAAATTAAAATTGATGTATTTCATTCGTTTAGGAACTTTATTTTTATATATTACTGAGAAAGACAATTATCTAGCTATATCGATATTCTCTGGTGAATATCAACAATCACATAATCCTTTGGCGTATATCCGAAATATTTGTTAATTATTATTTCTCATTTACAGCGGTGAATGTCAAACGGAGAATGTTGACATTCAGCCTGCATTGATAATGAATGTTAAATAAGGATGTTTATGTTACTTCGAAATAAATATACAAATTTTTCAACGCCATGGGTGTGGGCTGAACAACATTCCTACTATCATACTTTATTATTAAAGCACATTATTACGTAACTCAAAATGGGGAGAATTCTTAAGTAACGGCGCATGTGAATAGACTGTTATGTCTAAAACTAGGTAGTATGCATTTTACATGAGAAAAGGAAATACCAATAACAAATTTTCGCATAAATTATGTGATTAATGTTATACAAATAAAAATTTATTGCAACAAATTTATCTAATATGACACTTTGCATTGAATAAGAATCTCTTGCTATTACAACTGCATTTAGTTATGGCACATTTCTTTTTGCAATTATAGCGTGTGTAGCTTTGCTCTTTATTTCTCGAATTAGTTGCATGTTTTTCTCAGCGACATTTCTTAAAAAGAAATCTCTTCTAGAAAATTAGAAAAGCAACTTTGTTTTACAAATTACTGGTATAAAGTTTCTTGAATTTTATTTGCTAATTTATGAAAGTCGAAGTTATCTACTTCAGCAACAACCGCCATTATATTTCGATCATCTGTACGGCCATGTTTGACATTAGGAGCTTGAATTCATACGGTGTCACCAATTTCTGCTGGAGAGTATTTTCGTTTTGAGGTTCGTAACATTTTCGATCCTCACTGAAGCTTATTTGTGCATGTAAACATACTCCTGCGATTGTCCAGGCGTATGAAATGTAACCAAATATTCGGTATTTTGGCGACATATTTTGTGAGAATCGACGTTCAACTATTCTTCAATTTCGGTCTTCCTCAATAACATACACACACCAAAAGTATTCATATATATAGTATTTATATTATTATTAATGTTAATTAGTCATAATTTTAAATTACTCAAAATCATATATTATATAAATTTCATATTATAATTATTAAAAATCAAAACTAAAATAAAATTATTAGAACTAAAGATTGCAAATATTACAAAATAAATTGAAATAATTAGCAAAAAACCCCCAAGATCTATTGAAGTTAAACATTTATCATAATTTTAGACATATAAAACAATATTATGTAAAAAAGCCGTACATTTACTTAAAAATAAATAAAATGATTAAAAAACACATATTAAACACGATAATTAATTTTAAAATAAAAATAAAACCATTAAATAAAAATCATAATAAATAAACATAACGTTAAAAAAAATGTGAAGCAAATCTCAAGAGAAAAGAAGTATGAAAATTTCAGAAATAGAGATAATGCAATTATAAAATACTGTCCCAGTCTTGGGACTGAGAAAATGTGTTGAAAATAGTTTTACGGATCCAAACATCACAATTTCAGTAACTATTTTATCAATAATGGTGTAAAAAAAATCCCAAAACCGAACAGATATACCCAAGGAAATCTTAGCACGGAAAGAAGAAAATAAGGGGAAAAACACAGTTAAATAATAGTAAAGAAAAGTAAACATTGAAAATAATCTATGCTTATTTATAGGCATTAAAACGTTTTTAACTAAAAAAATTATAGCTTTTATTTCCAACAAGCAAATGCGATGTTCAAAACATCCTTCTGATATGGAGCGATATTCCTAAGTTTTTTTAATCATCAAACGATATTGATTGATTTATTGACTTTATAAAACTAAGGAAATTTACTTAAATATGCTTTTATTCTACCAAATTTATAAATACTATTTGAAAACCTGTATCAATAATACTAAATTAAATATTAGCAATTTTTTTGAAAATGAACTTGCTAAAAATAGCAAGCCTCCTAAATAAACTTAGATCCAATCTTGTATATCATTTAAATTTTGGTTTATACAGAATCAAACTAACATTATGGATTGGCAGGATATTATTTTGCATCTTACCCCAGCGGAATATCATAGGAAGGCATTATCACGAGATATGTATGCCCAAGATGCCGATTTTTAACTCTATCTCGAATTAATGCAGCAAATAGACAAGAGGCGGTTTTTCTTTAAAACTGATTTATTGCAAACCTTAGTTCAAAGCCTGCCTGAAGAGGTATTCAAATTAATTCAAAACAAAGGTTTCAAAATTTGAACGGATAAAACTCTATTTGTACATATATTTTAGTTATACAGTGTATTTTTTTGTTTTAATGAATGGATTTTCATCTACTCACGTTGTATGCCTGGGTCAAAACTTTAAGTGCTTTTTTCCCACATTTTAAAGTGCTCAACAGAGCAAAAATTTTCTATACAAGATTGTTTTGGATGACAATACGATAATTTAATTGTAATTAATAAAAATTAAATGATTAAAACCAATTATTTAAAGAATTACATTTTACCCCAAGTTTTTCGCCAAATGATCACCAAATCTGTCGCCAAGGGGAAGGATTTCATTGCTTAGCTCTCATTTGTTAATTATTTTGTTAAAAAATTAATGGAAACTAAATTTTTAATTTTAATTTTTATTGAAAAAAATAAAATGTGGCATACTTAAAACTAATTATTGATTGAATTTAATCTGACTCAACGTTCCTTTCTACTTTTAAAATTTAGGTATAAAAATATGTTACGTAAAGTGTGTTGTTTGTAAGAAAATCCATGTTCAAAAAACTCGTTTTATACCGGTGCTATTTCTTACCCAAAAATGTGAGCTTTATGTGATGCATCAGTACCGTAATAAGTGTCTACATATATACTAAGTTTTAATGTTGATCATTTTTCATCTGTTTATTAACTATCATTGCGAAAAAAATCACGTATATTTACAATCACATCTGTTCATATATATTTATGAGACGCGCTGTATTATATTAAAATTATCTCTTTAAATTAATAGCCAAACAAGCATATAAATAAAAGCATGGATTCCTAATACATCAATAACAGCTAATAAAAAAATTTCAGCCAGAAATATTAGAACCTTTCTTCTATTTTCTTTACATTTAAAGAAATTTAAAGTGAGGTACAGCATCAACTATGATTAATGATAATAGTAAAATTTGTTTACAGTATTTTTTTTATCATTTATTTAGTTTAATGCTTGGTAAAGAAAAAAAAATATAGTTTGCGTTAAATTCCACGCTAAACATTTATTATTAATTGCCCTAATTTTTTTGAGACCGTTGAAATAAATAATTTTAATGGCATTTTAGGGGAAAAAAAGAGTTAATGTAAAAAAAAGCGTTAATTATGGGTGATTAAGAAATCCTTTTTTTGGTGGTAGTTTTCAGGGGACTAGTTTACGGTGAATCTAAATTTATATGCCTCAAGATATTTTGCTTAATAAGTTGTATCACTAAATGTTTTGCTAAAGATATAAAAGAGAATAAAATAAGCAAAATTGAGTGAAACTTGATCTTTCAAACTTAATAATGTTCAGAACTAGATATTCGTGATAAATTTCACATTTCTGTAAATCACCGTGAGTATTTAATATTTTTTTTTTCATTTTTCAGATTTAATTTTGAATTAAAAAAAAAAAAATGCCACTCACTTCCTTATCGTTAAAATAGATTAATTTCTTAAAAAAATATATCAGTTTCTTATACAACGTAAATAAATTAAGAATTCGGTAATTTTAATAAAAATTGCAATAATTTAAAACACTATAAAACCTTATTTTATATGGAGAAATTGTTTTGTAGCATTTTGCTGTACTAATAAAGTACAAAACATTTTTTTTGTAATTACAACATTTATTGACATGTTCTTCTGTTACTCAGTAATTTTTGCTTTAAGTATTATAATATAAATTGTAAGATTTTTATATTAAAAATCGGTTTGAAGGCAAAAATATTTGAAATTTTCCCAGTGAAAACTTTGGAATAATAGAAATTACAACATTATAGGATTATTGATATGTTATCTGACATATTCTATATGTCCGATAACATAACAATAATCTAACATCTTAATATATATATATACTTAATGTATGACAGTTCGTTTCACATCACTTATTGCGCAAGGGCTTATACAAAAGTTAAAACACAACTACGCCAAGTTCGTTTTAGATACTAATACACCATTTGTAACGATATTTCTTTACCTTTTCAATTATCTCTCGAAAAGCGGCCAAAATGACGATGTGTAGCAGTTTTTAGCACTCCTTTCAAGATTTGGTGGGAATGCGAACTTTTCTTATACATTGTCACGCTCCCAACTTTAATACACAAGAATTATTTGGCCTAAGTGACAAGCTGTCATCTTTACCATAAAAATCAACAACGATTCAATTTTCCCAAGAAATAGACTTAAGTGACCTACTACGTCCGCAAGTGAGTGAACCTTCCGAGCAAGGTCACGCGGAGATGGAAGATAAAAATCCTCTTTTGTTCCTCTTTCCAACCTCTATGATAAAAAAAATCCTGTGGTCCATATCTCCTAAATACCAAATGTGGCGGACAAAACGATCACATAAAAACAACACATCTCTCAAAAGGAAAAAAAAGAAATCTGGAAAATGATATGTGAAATACATCCTCTCCTCTCCAATTTGCCAAGACGCATTTTTTTTTTAGAAAACAAGTTGCTACAGTGCATTTGATCTCTTGTATCCAATGCTATCCTATTTGAGTCCTGTGAGGACTTACGTGATTAAATCTAACATTAAATAACTAGAAAATGCTGAAAGTCCTACTAAGAATGATAATTAAAGTAAGATGGTACACATTAGAAACTCTCAAAATTCTAATCTATAAAAATTTATTTAGAATACATCCATAAATTTTACACACGCACACGCACGCACGCACGCACGCACACACACACTTATATATATATATATATATATATATATATATATATGTGTGTGTGTGTGTGTGTGTGTTAAAATACTCAACCTACTTTCTAGCCTACACAATAATATCCATCTAGAGTAGTCAATAAAGCCACTCCCCTTCGCATCCGACCTCGCAATAAAATAAGTTTCTCTCTGCAACATCTTTACCAGCCAAATGCATCAAAACTGCATCTAAGTCCCGATCTTTCCTCCTTCTACAACAGCCAATGGGAAACCAGCTTCAGAAATCCTCCACCAATGGGACTCCAACTTCTCGTCACACCTCTGCAGAATGCTCAAAATCCATTTAAAGCATAATCTCACCTGTAACGAGCTCTGATACGAGCCTGAGGGCAGCTGGTGTGGCTCTGGTGTTCGAAGAAAGTTCAACTTGCGTTGAATACACAAGCGCATCATTAAATTTCGGGTTTCGTGAACCCCTGAGTTCTACTCCCAGCTGTTGAAATGCAAATTTTCAATAAAGAGGCTTGACCAACCGAAGGTGATCGATAGTCAATAAATTTATCAGAAAGTCTTCAAACTGCGTAGTCTTAGAGAATCTGCATTTCTTCTTCCCTCAGATACGCGAGCTTTAATGATGTTTGAGTAATCTAAATTATAATAATTTTATTCTTAGGATATTTGTGAGAATCCTATGAATCCATAACTAATTAGTTGTTAGCTTAAATATGCTTCTTTATCTTGTGCTACATGCCTCAATTATTTGAACGAACTCTCTCTCTTATATTTTTAATGTACGATCACTGGCGCTCAAATTGCTCCTTCAATTACTTGCAAAATATATTAAATAAAGGGTACCAAAACACACGAGGAATTGTGGGGTACTATATCTAAAACTTATTATTTTTGCGATATAAATCTTTTTATTTTACACTAGTAGAGTTAAGATTTTTTGTGTGCACCTAATAATGGTATTTTAATCCTTCTATAGAATTATAAAAGTAATTTTTTTGGTCAAAAACGTTTTTCCCTCGTTAATTGAATACGGACATGATTTATGAGATATGATTAAATAATCATAAATGTAAATGCATTTAGGTAACATTTTTAAAGAAAATTGTATGGTACCAAATTTTTTTATGCTTCTATAAGGGGTACTTATGCATACACTGAGTCAAAATTCTTTTTTCTCTAAGTAATACCAAAATTTTAAGAAATAATTTTTAATACGGAAAAAAATTTAAAAATTTTCAAAATTATAAAGTTTAATAATTTTTTCAAAGGAAATATACAGTAATATTATTAAAAAAGTTGGTTCACTAGTTTATGATATATTTTGAGAAATGTTTTCTATATGAGAAGTAAAATATTTTGTACATTTATGAAATATTATTTTTAAAAAGGGTTCATAAATGGAAATGTATCTGAAAAATCCTGCCCATATTCAACTCAAAGAGAAATAAACTTTTTGACTAAAGAAATACTTTTATTATTCTATAAAATGAAGAAAATATAGTTATTAAGCGCACAGAAAACGTAAGCTCTACGAATAGTTTTAAAATCTAAATGTCTCAAAAATGGAAAAGTTTAAAATTTTATTTTCTCGGACATTTTTTTTAATCTTTAAGCTGACAAATGGACAAAGAGAAGAGTTTCGTTTAAATATTAAAATGCCACTTATATTAACCGAATAAGAGCCATCGAATGCAAAAATAAGAATGAATTTCGGATAGTAAATAATTTCTATAGCAGTTGTGTAGAGATCCTAAGGGGCAATGGTTAGTGTCTGCATAAATACATTTTATAAACATACCAAAAAAGCACTTCATCAGAGCATCTATTATCAGCTTTATTACGATCCGCTGTAGTATGTAATCTTTTATAACGTGCTTCCCAGCAAAAATCTTGAAGTACAGCAATCCCTATTAGAGAGAAAGCTAAAACTAAACGCAGGGAAAAAAAATCTCTCAATCCTGATATTTTAAAAGGATTAAGTTTTTTTTTTATTGTTAGCTATTTCACTTAAAATGACGAGATACTTTAAAGTTTTCGTACACCTTTAAAATGTCAAATTTTATCAAAGCTTTCGATTTTCTAATTTTAAAGTTGGTTTAAAATTTAAACTTGTTTCTTTCTAATAGTATTTGAATTCTGCTTATACCTCATTTAGAACTTACGTTACGAGGATTTGAATTTTACACGGTAGCTAATTATTAATTGCATTTGAAAGTTTGTTTTTGAGTTTTCTCGAAAACAAAATTATGCCAATAGAGTAAAAAAGTTTTTATAAAAAATGTGTCACTGTTCTGTAGCGCGAATGCGAAATTTGCAAATATTCTGAAGTAATCCTCAGCTTGGAAATCTTTTCACGGCATTATGTTTTGTCTACCACAGTACTTTCCCGTATTCCTTCTAACAATCGTGTTTGATTAACGTCAACCCCAAGAATTAATTTCATGGGCTATTAACGATTGTTTGGAGGAACTGCGAAAAGAAGGATTATCATTCTAGTAGTTGTCCCTGTGGGGAATTTTGGCACACCAATTAATTACTTTGAAGCTACCACATACACACCATACACGAAAAAAAAAATAGGCCCAAAATTTTTCACCAGAGCTCTTTCCCTCTCTCAGTAGATAGAAGTAATAATTTTCTTCTATGGTGGACTGAACGACTTGAAACACAAGTATACGATGACAACTTTCTTACATTTATTAAGAGCTAGTAAAATTTCAACTCTGTTACGAACATTTTATATCACACAAATTACAATTAAACATAAATTCTGAACGTTATCAATTGTATCCAAAAAATGGACGATTTAAGTCTTTTCAATTCATGTCACGTTAGAGTGTGGCCGCGGTAGCCTAGTGGTCATGGTTTCGGATTCGTGGCCGGCGGTTTTCGTTCAGTCGCGGATTCGATCCTTGGCTGCCAAAGACCCGCCGTGTAGCCGGGGCTGATGCACGTTAAATCTTGTCAGGGTCTAAAGTCCTCCAGTTGGCGTGGTGTGGAAGTTAGGAGAGGAGGATGCCAGCTCAAGTGTCGTCCTCGTCACTTGACCAATGCTCAAAATTATGAGGCCCGTCACCAAGAGCCTTCGTATTGCTTCTAGTACGACATTAACAAAAACTAAACTAAACCACTAGAGGCATTCCGTTAGCGGGGATGACGTTAAATCTGTCGAGGTCTGGAATTCTTTCGTTAATAAGAACTAAACTAAAGTCACGTTAGAGTGCTTAAGTAGGCTATTGGCGGTTCTATTTTTGCTTTTTTAAATCCACACCTATTATAAGAATAAACTTGAATTGTTATATCTTTCAAATCTTTATTTCATACGAGGCTTCGATGATTTTAATGGCCAACAGCTTTATTTTCACTCGTCGATCTTTGATCTAAATGGCCTTGAATTTATTTCCCTATAGCACATAATTTTATGGATATGATATGAGCGATAATGGCTTCATACATTTAATAAAAATGATGTCCCATTTCCCCCAAAAATTATGAGTGTAATTTTAATACTCCCACATTAAGTATCCCTATGCTTCATTACAGAAAAGTGGGAAATCATTGCTACTACAAAATTACTTAATTCACAAAAATGGTATATGCAACCAAACATGGATATTTAAAATCAGAAGGGAACGGAGAAAAATTCTGATTATCCAAATATTCGAAATACATCTTTTATTAAAGATACCAGGTAAATTTTAAATAAGTTATTTTTACTTTTCCGAGAGAAAAATGGATTTAACACTAAAGTTTTTTTTTAATTTCACAATACGCATGTATATAGCAAGTGGCTGCGGTAGCCTAGTGGTCATGGTCTCGGTTTCTTGCCTAACGGTTTTCGTTCAATCGCGGGTTCGATCCTTGACCACCGAAGACCCGTCGTGCAGACGGGTCTTCAGTGCACGTTCAATGCACGTTAAATTTGTCGGGACCAAAGTCCTCTCTTTGGCATAGTGTGGAAGTTGGGAGAGGGGGTGCCAGCTCAGGTGTCGTCCTCGTCACTTGACCGAGGTTCAAAATTACGAGGTCCGTCACCAATGGCTACCATGTAGTTTCTAGTATGATGGTAATAAAAACTAAACTGTATACAGCAAAACATGAATTTATATTTTCCAATTAAGTCCATTATTTTTACAATGTATTTCAACAAGTTACAACAGATATGAAAAATCATGTTTTATCTGTCTCTTTGAATACACTCTTTAATTCATTGTAAATGGTTCCAATCTATTAAATAACGAACAATACAGAGTGTTTCGAAATTCATGGGCAAAAATTGAAGAGGTGATAGAAAACACCTAATCAAGCAATTTTAACCATACAATACGTTGGTGGAGATCAAGTGGTGAGTCATGCTTCCTGAAATCCGCGGTAGAAATGAAGATGTGTAAGAAAGCTAGCGCTTTATGCTTTCCATTGCAGCGCCATAAAGCGGTTCACTGCTTGCTCTCCGCCTGTGTATTGTTGGGTGAAAATGTCTTGTTTCGGTGTTTCCTATCATCCCTTAAATTTTTGCTTAGGAGTTTCGAAACACCCTGTGCAGAATCTGCTTTAAATTGTTCTTCAAAAAATCGTCGAAGGTCATGCATATATATCATAAATTGTGCTCCTCTAACTGTGGGCTTTTATTGCAGTGATGCTTTCCAGGCTTACATTCTTTCGGTATGAAACGAAGGAATGATCCCGATGCACCCCAGCGATCCATCTTTATTTTTGACTCCTCGTCACTTTTTTCTATTTTCCCATTTCTCAAATGTCTAGATCACAGTTCCACCATAGTGGCTCTTGCGCCATTAAACTCTCTCTTCACTCCCTATAATGATCTAAGAGAAATAACTCAGAAAAGTTTGAGTCGATCAAAATAAAATTCGAATTATTCACAATTTTTTTCCATTATTTTAAAACGGTCATTACATTAGTTAAACCTCCCAATCAAAATTTAGGACACTTTCCTGACAAAAAATAGCTCCAATTTTCATATATGTTTGTGAGATTTTAACGCGTGCATCCGTTTAGAATGCAGTATTCTTAAAATTTAGTAACATCCAAAAATACGCCATTTTTTACATGAACACAAAGTTTAACACTAGAATTAACGAGTCGGATCATCTGTGACCCAAGATGTGAGTTTTCCTTTATTTCACAGTTGTATTTCAAAATTAAGCTTCCTAATTTCTTGACTTTTCTTACATATTCAGTCTAACGTCTTAAAATGAATTTAGTTGATATAGTTGAACTTAGTTTACTTATATATATATATATATGTCTGTATACCTAGAACTACCATTGAGGTATAACTGACCCGATTAAGATAATCGCCCTTTTTTTAAATTTCAATCAGGATTTCAACTCTACATTTTTCAGTTACAAAAGAATTGAATAAGGAAATGTATTGCACCTGCTTTTTGCAAAAGGGTGAGAATGAGATGAGGATGTGTCCGTGTGTAAGCTTTTGTGATTGGAAGCTATTGAGTCTATGTTTTCGAATGTTGTAGAATGTTCTTTTCTCTGTTTAATTTAGTTTAGTTTTTATTAACGTCGCACTAGAAGCAACACGAGGACTATTGGCGACGGACCTCGTAATTTTGAACCACGGTCAAGTGACGAGGAAGACACCTGAGCTGGCACCCCCCTCTCCTAACTCTTTTCTCTGTTATGGGCTAGGAACTAATTAAAAAGAATATTTTCCCTGAGGATAACCAATTAGTGGCATTCCAGATTCGCACGTGTTTAGTGATTGCACTCAGCAGAAGAGGTTTTTCTAAAGAAGAAACTTTGACATTGCTATATGAACTTTCAGAAAGTGATTCTTACGGCGAGAAAATGCAATTGATATTGATAAGTTTGCTATAAATGATGAAATAATGTGGAAAATGCTCATTTAATTTCATCGACTGAATCAAATTCAAGTGACAGCGAGCGGAATGAAAGTATTCCGAGTTAATGCAGTCCAGAAATTCGTAAAACAGCAAATAATTGTAACAGCAGTAATTTTGAAGATGGAACTATGTGGAAAATACATTAACAGTGTTCAGTTTCTCCTGGTCGACGACCTATTCAAAATATTCTAAAAGAGGATCTGGGACCTACACCATATTCCAAAAGAAATATTGCTAATAGCACTGCCATAAATTCCTGGACAATTTTCATAAATTATAAAATTTTGAGTATTATAAAGAATTGTACAGAAGTTGAAGTAAGATCAGAACTATATTATGAAACTTAGAACATTTCTCTCGACTAACTGGATTCCTTTATTGCAATATTGTTTGTTTGAAGAGCTTTATCTGCAAAAAGGGTTTCCATCACTAGCCTTTGGTCAAAGACATGAGGTCACAATTTTTTTCCTTCAAAAATGAGCCGGGTCAGGTTTCTAGAAATTATGCGTTATGACTTAAAAATTTCAAGATAAGATAGATCGAAAGATGATAAATTTGCACCAATATCAGATGTCTGGAATACATTCATAGAAAATTGTCTCGTGTGTTACAAACCAGGAGAAAACATTACTGGAGATAAGCTGCTCTTTCCGTCAAAGACACGCTATAGATTTTTGCAATATATGCCAAACAAACCTAACAAATTCGGTATCAAATTTTGGTTGGCTGTAAATGTGATCTGCATGTTCATTATCAATGCATTTCCATATTTAGGAAAAGATGATTCTAAATCAAATGATCTAAACGCTGGAAAAATTGCTACTAAGGTTTTGAGATAAAGTTAGGTTAGCACAATCTTATCTCAAAACAGGACGAAATATAACATGCGATAGTTTTTTTTTTACATCGCTAAAACTTGTAGAAAGCCTAAAATGAAATAGTTCGAGCTATGTAGGGACCAATCAAAAGAGCAAAAATAGAAGTTCCAATATTCTTGAAGAAACCGAAAAAAGAATTATTTTCAACAAATTTCATGGCACATAATAACACCATTCTTGTTTCTTACAAATGTAAAAAACACAAAAATGTACTTCTTCTACGCATATTACATTCTTCATTAGAAATTACTTAAAATAAGAAGAAAACTCCTGAAGTAATAAATTTCTATAATTCCACAAATTTTGGAATCAATGTTATGTCGTTGGCCTGTGTACGTTTCATAAATATTTTATATCTAGCCGTGATTAATGCATGAGTAGTTTTTAAAGAGACAACATGTTCTAATATGAGCAGAAGAGACAAATTCTAAAATTAGTAGAGGAGCTAAGACAGGAATATATTGCAAAAAAAGCAGAAGTTTTCCTTCTTCGTACTACCCCAGACATTCAAAGGAATTCAGATAGGACGAAAACGTTGCCAGATAAAGTAAAGTTAAGACAATAAAACTATACTGATTGTGAAAAATGTTCAAAATTTGTTTGTGGGTTATGCACAACAAAAAAGAAACAAAGACTATTGCATTCTGTGTGAAATGTTATGAGAAAAATTAGTATAATGTTTGTAAAATGTAGTGCACATTTAATTTTTTTGTGTGCTTTAATATCTTATTAACCCGAAATAAGATATTAAAGCACACAAAGAAAATTATGAGGTTTAAATTAATTAAATAATTAATAAAATATAAGAATATTATATGTTATTCATAAGATATTTTTACATTTAATTTTATATTACTTCCCAAAATATAAAAGTATGTATTCAATAATTAGAAATTTAATTTTCTTAAAAATTTAATTTCCTATTAACTAAATTTCATGTTATATAATATTCTAGAAGCTAAATTTAAGAAATCATTAATTAAAATTCATTGTATTAATCATGAAGTGCTTTATTTCCCATCTGTATTATCATAAAAATTAAGAATAATATGACTGAAGTCCATGAGTCAGCTTTGATCGACTCCGGTAGTTATATTAAAATCAGAAATACTGTAATTCCAGCGTTAAAACCTATTTAACATAACGGTACAGGAGACAATCTGTAGAACACATTTTACTTCTGAAAAAAAAAACGATTGATTCAGACACAAAAGATTAATATTACAAAATACACTCTTCTATATATATTATGGATTTCATTATTGGAACGTTTTTTTTTCTTCTTTACCATAAGAAGTGTTCCAATTTCGTATTCTATTCATAACATCACCAGAAGATAGCCTCAAATTAGAGTTCTAGGAATCGGGCAGAATAAATAAATAAAAATAATAAAATAAAATAAAATAAAATAAATTTATAAAAAAACAATAAGAAAAATAATAAAAATTAAATTTATAAAAAAATAATAATAAAATAAATAAATAAAAGTAATAATAAAACAAATAAAAATAAAAAATCGAGTTTTCAAATTTCCAAAATTTCGAACTATAGAAGTTCGATTACATCAAATATAAAGTGTTTGTTGTTTAAGTTAAAATCCAGCTCTAGTCCTTTCAATGCAAAACCATTTCTGTGATTTAATATGGGTATTCATTCGAAAAGAGAGATATATCTTTTCCTTATTCAGAAGCGAAACCAAGGAACCTTTTTGTATGATAATCAAATGTAGTCCAACATATGTGCTGCTCTCCAAGCAAAAAGAACAAAATGTCGGTTTCATTTGATAGCAATTACTTAATGGTATTTGTTCACGTAAATGGCTGTGATCCATGAGAAAAAGAACCATTGTTAGCGCAGAAATGAATGTTTGAATGCTTTTTGTCATCAGCCGAAGACAGTAAATTAATTATTTTCCAAGAGACGGGGAGGAACAATAAGGAGAAGAATTAACAATAATCCTCTTAGTTATTTCTGCTTTAATTGGGTATGAAAAAGGAAATATTTCAGTCTGAGATATGAGATTATGCAGTAGAAAAATACATCTGTCCGGACCATACGTTAAACGTACTCAGAATGTCGTTTTTTTGTTATGAATGGTCCCGACTGAAATAAAGTTAGAAGCTAATGTAGATAAAATCCTCTTTATGTTGCTTTTTTTATTATGAAATTTGATTCTGATTAGTCTTTTACCTTTCTTCAAAAATAAATAATAAGGAAACGCTGGAATTTACTTCTTTAATTGGAGCGTGAGATTGTGCTGAGTGTATACCGATAGAGAATTATTTCTGTTATGTTACTAATCCTACAAAATCAAATTAGCAGAATTCAATCTTTTGCAAAGGGATATAAAACAAGAGAGAAGGATGTTCAGAAGAAATCCGGGTATTCTCTGAAATGCTTAGCGATTTTTGTTTCGTTTTGTTGAAAAGACTTTGTGTGTGACGGTTGCTCTCATTACTAGATTTGTGCAGCATCTGGGACATCTACATCTGTGTGCTACATCTACACAACATGTGATGTTTGCTCGTCGTTATCTTGTGACGTATCTTAATCCATTAGTCAAAAACAACTAAACTCCAATTGAAAACACGCAAGAACGGAACAGATTATTTACTACCCCTGTAGAATATTGAAAGTCATTCTGTCTAGAATCTTAACTTTACTCAAATCCCTAATTTATGATTTAAATAAGAAATCTACCTTACCAGTCAACTAGTTCTTCATTTCACAACTCGCTTCGACAGCAACTACGTAGCTTATTACTTTTAATGGAAATCTATTCAATCCACAAAACTAACAGAAGAGTTTCAATCTGAACAATTCTCTAGCAGCAAGTCCTTATCCTCTATCTCCCTTCATTTTCCATTAATACGTATAGTTTATATATAATTATATCTAAATCACTTCACTTCTATCTTCATTTACTTTACCAATTACGTTTCTTTTTTTAGTAGGCAAGAAATTGTAATTTTATGCAATTTAACTCGATAAAAGTCTCCGAGGTAAGGGCAGAGAATAGCGCAATGTCACAACTTTCATTCATTCTTTTCCTATGAACTTATTACTAACGGCATGAAAATATGGATAATCTCTAAAACAAATCCCTGATGCTATCATTCCATGTATCATACCATAAGTCAAATTCTCGTACAATCGACTTTTTCTGTGTATTTTGTCTAGTATTACGAATAATTATTTGTAGATTTTATATGTAATCGTAATATCTATTTTGTAACGGTAGTTATTGATCGTGATAGTGATTAATATTTAACTGATTAATTTCGTAATAAAGATATTTGGCCAGTGAAGATCACTTGGATTTAATAATAATGTAAGGATGATATGATAATGATTAATATTACGATATGTATTGATTCTGGTGACCAATATTACAATGATTTACAATTTAATGATGATATAATGATTGTTATTATTAAAGATACTATTGTAGCAACTCTCATCAACAACAATGCCAGAATATAAAATGAGTAACTAACTAGCCAGAAAGAGACGTCTTCTTTAGCCTACTTGTTAAAGCACGACAAAAAGTGACCGATCAACTTTCTTCGGACCCACTGGACCAGGGTCAGAAACAACTGCTGCTCATCAAGGTCACTCACTACTTTCTCTCCCTCCACGGGGTAGAATAACATTCCCCAATATTTCGGAATTGCGTCGGGGGCATATACAATCAGTAGTTATAGGCTGTGCTGCCATCTAGTGTTCAAGTCCTGAGTTACCCCTTCGGAGGAGGACTTTTTCTCCGAAGCATCGGGGGGATGTTTTTCTTCCCCGTGGAGGGGGAGAGAGAGGAAGAGAGACGCGTCTTCTTTAGCCTAGTTGGTTAAGGCACTGCAAAAAGCGACCGGTCAACATTCTTCGGACTCACTGGTCCAGGGTTCGAAACGCCCCCACCTGATACCAAGGTCTACACCTCTGTCTCTCCCTCCACGAGGTAGAAAAACATCACCCGATGCTTCGGAGAAAAATGTCCTGCGCCGAACTATAAATATGACGTGATGATGATTAACATTGTAATGATATTAGGATATTGATTGGTATCATATTTAATAATATATAATATACGCGAATAATTATTAATTATTTCATATTCAAACACTAGAGGGAATCGTATAACATTAGTTTTTACTAAGAAATAACCAAAATATATCTGGATAAAATTTATTCTGCTTACGAATGGATCCTTAAATAGATAATGTTGTATGTTACATCTATAAATGCAGATTCTTTTGCATTCAGGAAGCTGTAGATTGAAGTAATCTGCAGTGGGGAGAAGATAGTGTTCTATCTGTTGAGTTCTACAACGAAGGGTTTAAAACGATTATCTTGTAATAATAATTACGAATTTAATCATTCCTTGGGATGATAATTAAAACCTTACGATATTACACGTTATTTAATTCTACGGCTTCCTGAAAGAAACAAAAAAAAAATCAACATTCATAACTGTGATTTACACCCTAGCTATTGCAGCCGTGCCCCTGAGGATATTTGGTGTTATATAACTAGGATACTTAATATAACTTCACAACTATAAAATCAACACGAAATTGCTTGTATTAAAAACAAGTTACAATAAAGGGATTATTTTTAAAGTTCTCTTCTTTTTCTGGCTGAACTCTTTAAACTCGTTAGGCTTAGCTGTATTTGCTTCTAAGTAACAATTGGAATATTTTGCCCTTTCGGTAACAATTAGAATTGAAACGAAACTTCTAGTATGATTTGACTTACTTTTATAAACATATTTTATACATAGAAAAATGATTCACTACATATGAGTTCCATCAAGATTTAAAAAGTTAGATACATTTACATTGACTGGAACGTTGTACCATTTTTAAGGTAATTCTAAACTGTTCCGCGCATCACTAAACATCTTTAAATCTTCAATTCGTACAAAATTCATTTTTCAAATATACCATATAAACTACGATAAATATCAACTACACCTGGAACATCATTCACTGAATTTCCTACTTCGGAATCTCAATTTCTGGAAATAATCTCGAAGAAGAGAATCTATAGACGGCAGGAATAAAAACTGAATAAAAATCCAATATCGCTTAACGTTGAAAACCGAAATTCGATATCAGTCACCTTTCTTTTTTTAAGAAAAATCTACCTCATATTTAAAGAGTAAATAAAATATCCGCCTACATGCTGTGTGCAGAGGAAGCAAATAAGTTTAGGAAACACGGAAAGCAATGAAAAAGAGGAAAAATTAATTTACTGCTTTTCTGTGCTGCGACACAACCATAAAACGGTGACGCTTTTCTCCCCTCTTCTCTAATATATATTGGGTGTCTTTCATTTCCCGGGATTCCATTCGGGAAATACCTCTCTGTCCTCTCTCATAAGCTTGTCAACAACTCGGGAAAAGACATTCCGTGTTATTATGGGAAAGATGGTGGAAGGTTCGGGCTTGTGAAAATGGATCTCTTTTTAAGGAAGGCGCAATACCGAAGAGATTTACGAAATGAAATGTTTCTGCCCTCGCGTCTGTAGATGTGAATTTTTTAGGCATAGAACTCATTTTCCCGTATGTCAAAGCGACGCTGTAATTCGATTTTCGGAATTTAATTCACTGTGAAGTGATCTCGCAAGGACACGAAATCATGAAATGCGATATTTAAATAGGTATTGAGTTAGAACTTTGTGTTAGAATGTAAATTTGTCAATATACGAAGCTCATATACGTCCTCGAAAGGGTAGAAATGCATCAAGCCTTCTCAAAGGATTCGAATCTTGGTGAAATTCAATAGAACTTAACCTATTTCACTTAATAAAGGCGGTTGTATTTATTTTGTCGATTTTATCTAGTTGATATCGTAAACGAAAATTGATTAAACTTGGTGAAATTCGATAGAAACTGATCCTAGCGTACTTATTAAAGATATTTTTCTCTTTTACTATATTTATTTTATTGAATGTGTTTTGTTAATAGCGTTTTATAAATACATCGTAATGGGAATGTAGACAATAGAACTTAACATTATTACTCATTCTTGAGATATTTGCCCTTTTTGTTGTATTTACAGACTTTTCTTCTTCGGATAATTTGGGAAAATTTTCAAAGATATCCAGTATACCAATAAAATACTGGGAGCGAGAGAATGAGTGACAGTGTTTACAGCACAAGAGCCCAATCTGTCATTTCCGAGTGCGGGCTACCAATGTGAAAGGGATAATTAGATGCTTAAGCATAAAACCACACTTCACTTGACTTCACCCGTGTGGTGGCCGGGAATGACAGAATAGTCCCACTGTAGCTCATGCATGTCGTAAGAGACGACTAAAATGGGTACACAGCGTCTGGGGGTATAGCCGGGCTCCCTGCCCCTGGGAATTATATAAGGGGACCTCAGAGACTTGCCTTCTTCAGGTAAGTACGGGCATCATGATTCCGAGGCACCTTAGTGATCTTTTTTTCCCCATGGGGTTTACTGTCTTTGGTAAACACGGGTGACACACTCCCGGGATACCCTAGCGACCTTTCTCTATTTTCGACCCTCCTTACTGTCAACCACCTTTTACCTTTTTTTCAACTTCACGTCTAGACCACAGTTTAATCTTGTTTGGCGCAGCATAGCCATATCTGGCTCTTGCGCCAATAATAAACTTTACATTCACTCACTCACTTGACTTAGATCAGTAGGTTGCAAAGGATATATAGGACAATTTAGTATTTAAAGTATCATTATTTATTTGTCATTTAAGTTAGTATTGTGCATGAGAATATCACTCGTTCAAATAGAACAACAATGGAGTTAGTTAAATATTTACAAAATTGATAGCCATTGGATAGCTGAAAAGATGCATCTCGTATCATAAAGATATCAAGTTAGTGTAGAACATAGTGATGAATTATTGTCAAGTAACTTGGTAGACATGAATGCAAGTAAGACTTTAGAATCAATGAAACGTCACAGAGACTGATTAGTTGCGTTACGAGAAGTATGAATCTACTGGTGCGAGATGTCTTCTACTGATTTAGGATAAACTCAGCAGGTATGGGCTGTCTGTGGAGAGAAAGAAACTTACGCAGGTTCAGAAGAGGAATAGGGCAGTGCACAAATCATCAAAACAGCATTCGGATCACAAGACAAGAACTTATTTTCTTCTTCTGCTGAGTTCTTCCGATAGCTGCGCGGGTGTAAATACTAACACCACAGGTGAGAACGTAAAATACTCGCAATTTGCATGTAGAAATTAGTTGTTCTAATGTGCCGCCTCGTGGCAAGATGAGAAAAGGCAAATGGATCGTGCCGCCTTATGGCTTGGTGAGAAGGTGGCAAACAGCTTAAGCAGAGCCGCCACACTATGTTGCGCCAAACTATAAGTGACTGTGATCTAGACGAAAGAAAAATGGAAGGAAAAAAATTTTGACAAAAAGGAGGGTCGAAAATATGGAGTATAACCTGGGGGTGGGTCACCCCTGTTTACCAAAGACAAGCCTCATGGCAAAGAAAAAGACCACTAGGATACCTCGGAGTTATGATTCCCGAACTTACCTGAAGAAGGTAAGCCCCTGAGGGGATAAATTATTCGGAATTCTTTAAATCGTGAATATAAAGTAAAAACAGTTGTAAGACAGTTTATTTGATTCTTGTATGCTGAATGGAAAAATGAATTGTTTTCTGAACATAAATAATATAAATTAAATTCTACAATTTTACGACAAATTCTAAGCAATACATATACATGAATAACTTTTCTCAGTGAAAACAAAAAATAATTATTAAGGAGAATAGCTCTATTCTAATATATTTTCCAGCTATGTGTATGAAAATACACGCACACAGCTGGAAAAGTAATTTTATTAATATTCAAAAAAATTGTGTGCCTGATAGGATTATAATGTTATATTCCTGCTTTTGTTTCAATCATTAAGTCAAACTGCTCTTTTATGGATAACATAATTATTTATATATAGAAGTAGTTGTGTATTCCAAATTATCGTAATTAGCTGCATTTATTATTTCTGTTTCAACAAGACTGATCTTAGTGTTCGTATCGATTTTATTGAACGCATATATGATTTCAATGAATTCCATGATTTCATTTTTACTAAGCTATTAGTTATATCATGTTAACATTTAGTTCAGTAACTCGCGAGTTTGATTTGCATGCTGTTTTATTAAGGCTCCAATGATAAGCAACTGCTGTGATAAGCTCTTAGCTCTTAATGATAAGCTCTTAGACATTGTGGTGTCATAATTCATATTTATCCATTTATGAAATTCAGATTTATCTTTTGTTCGGAGGACATCAGAAATTCTTAACAGCAGACATATTAATGCCTTGCATTTCTTGGGAAGCAAAATGCTCCAATTTGTATTTTTTTTGTAACGGATTATTTTTAAGATCTGGTGGCCAGGGAGATTAGCTACGTTCAACCCTTTTTATTGGTCGAGTTGTAAGGACTTTTTTCTTGTGTAAGTGATTCTTTTACATTGATTTTGTAAATCACGTTTCCTTTAATTCTTGATTTATTAATCATAGATCCCGAATAACGCGAATTAGCCGGGTTCGATTATAAAATTTTCTCAGAAACCGTACGAAAAATAAAATATTTCTTTTTGTTACGAAGAGTTTTGAAGTGTAAGTATTGTAATATACTATTTTTATGTGTTGCTTTCATTCATTTCATTGTTTGTGTATATATTGAATTGCTTTCTTGCAAAACTATATTTCAGTTTTCAGAAATGGGATTTACTCGGATGTAAACCAGAAACATGAAATAGAACTCAATTTTTATTTTCGTTGGGAGCAATATTGGGTAATCCCCGGTACTGTTTTCGTAAAGTACCTTCACAGAGAATTCTTTGAGTTCGATGAGCAGCAGTTCTCTGAAATGTAAATCTCGAAAGCATTCATAGAATTCAAATCATTTTTAAAGTACAAAGATGTTTCTTTTATCTTTGAATAAAAAGAGGGCTTAACAAAGAAAATTGAATTTCCATTTTTTTTTGTCGAGAATCGAATATTCTAATATTCCTATACTAGTGAAAAAGTAGATTTGAACATACGATTTGGTTTAAAAGAACGCTTCCTTTGTTAACAAAAATGATTTAAAATGTGCGCTTTTATATATTCTTATAGAGAAGTATTGCCTTGAGAGATTATCTCAGTCCTATGAACTGTATTTCTTAAGATCAAATGATAGGATTATGAAATTTATATTTCTTTGCAAAATGTCTTGCATTATGTGTAATATTGATTGACTTTTTTTTAAAATTTAATCCATTCTAAATTTGCTCGAGGGGTATTGAATATGGTGCTTATAACTTTGAGCCACGGTTAAGTGACCAGGAAGGCTTCTGAACTGGTATATCCTTCTCTTAATTTCCACACTAATTCATGTGGGTTCTTTGAGGCTCCGTCCCATTTAACTTGCATTATATCCAATTATTCCATATTGTATACTACTCAAGATATTTTGTTACCGCAAAGTATATTATTTATTGTTTTGCGTGTATGAGACGAAGCCCAACTAATTTTCTTTTTTAAAAGAAATCGATTCCGTATTAAGGGAGAAGGGGAGAGAGGGAGAGCGACGCACCTTATACGAGTAATTCGAAACTGTATTCGAATGTCGAGAAGCCTCCATTATTTTACGAGATGATCTTTGCCTGATATGATCCGAAATTCTTGATTGGTGACATTCAAATAATTTGACAACTGATTCGCTGTCTTAATGATGGTTGTAATTAAAAAACACATTACCTACTTGGGAGCAAACTTTAATTACATATGCTGTTTTATCCCTCGTGTTCGCCAAACTAAATAAGAAATTCGATGTTGATTCAATCAAATCGAGGATAATCTCCCGCTCGAACTATCATACCATTATATAACCTTTCTATGGCTAAATAAAGAACAACTCGATCTGTGAGATGGTCTTAATCACTGCATTTCACGATCTTATTCTGCTTTCGAGATTGTATTTCTTTCAGCAAATACATGTTCATTTTCTGAACTGATTTATGTAAATATGTTAAGAAATGAAGCGAACTGCATCTTCTCTTTCTGTATTTAATTCTCTTATCAAAGGCTTTAGAGAGGAGGGGCAGGACAGAAGAGTGACAAATTGAGTTTATAACGTTGAGTTGGAGATATATAATTACATTTACTCAAACAGTAGGTGCCAATGATTTAACTCTGGATACTTCTAGATTGGATTTAGATTAAGTCTTTTATTCCTGAGTTATAAGGGTTGTCCAGAAAGCCTGAATTCTTAGTTTCTAAAGAAACGAAAAGTTAATACATTTTTAAGAAACTTACATATTCATATACGTACATTAATCCTATTTTTCGACGTAATCGCCTTCTGTTTTTTAGTGAACCAATAGATGAAATTTCTTTTTCCTTTGCCAAAAAAAAAAAAAAGTCTTTCGGTGTCTATTTGGTTCATTGATTGAAGAAACTCTGGGCCTCATCGGTGGTCAAAAATCTTTTACCTTTTCCCACCCATAAATATCTTAGAGAGGCAACAAGATGAACATTGGAAGATGCCAAATCACAGCTGTGAGAGACCCATTTGGATGAGTTTTGCTGACTTGCTTTGTGGCGTTGTGTGTGTGAGGACGCGTGTTGTCATGTGTGTCTGTGAATGCAACAAACATTTTTTCTTCATTCACATTCCATTTTGTGTGTGTCGTCTTCCGTACTTTCTTAGGGTTTCTCAGTACCATTTGACAATAATTGTTTCTCCAAGAGAAAAAAAAAATTCAACGAAGAGAATCTCTTTATAGTTCCAAAAGACACATTCTATGAATATTTGGGCCGAAACAATGATTTTGAAATTTTTTTTTGTCAGCTTTACACTCACAACACCACTTGTACAAAGAAGTAAGGTTCATGACGCTATCCTCGTAAACAGTTATTTCATTAATAACTGGAAGGAAGCGTTTCCTTTCGCGAGAAGAAACCGGATTACGTGTAACTTGCAACTGTAGGGATTCGGAATTTAGACACTCATTTCAACATTGCACTACAACAAGAGTTTTTCATCGACTGAGACAAACGAGAATGCAATATATACCGAAGAGTTTGATCTTGAAAACAGTGTTGTGAACTTTGATTTAAAAAAAAACATCTTTGAGAATTAGAGTTCTCAGTTCTCTTTTTCTGGTAAATCCTAGTATTTATATTTTAACTTGAAATAATTCCCTATCACTTTTTTAATGGTTTTTCTTAACTCACATTGTAACTTTGTCTGGGTCAAAATTTAAAAAAAAAAATTCTCACATTTTAAAGCGCTCAATCGAGCTGAAAATTTCTATACACGATTGTTTAGGATGACAATACGACAATTTAATTATAATTAATAAAATTAATTAATTAAAACTAATTATTTAAAGAAGTAAATTTTATGCCAAGTTTCTATCCAAGTCGCCAAATGTTAGCCAAACCCATCGTCAAAGTGAAGGGGTCATTGTTAATTATTATTATTTTGTTAACTCTCATTTGTTAATTATCATTTGGTTAAAAACTTTAAATAATAAAATAAATTTTAAAAAATAATTATTGAATAAATTCAATTTGACTCAACGTTCCCTTTTTTTTTCTTTTAAAATTTAAGGTACAAAAAATTATATTGCGCAAAATGTGAAGTTTGAAAGAAAACCCATGTTCAAAAAACTCGTTTATTATCGGTGTTATTGTTCATTACTATTTCTCGCAAGTCGAGGTTTACTTTTATTATACTGATCTAGTCGAGAGTTTAAACATCTGAGTCTGTAAATCAGTATTTTCAAGTAAAAAGAACTTATATAATTCATTCTTTATGTATCTTCTGTGAGTGTTTGATTACTCAAAACCTGGACGCATAATGATATAAACAAACGAATTTCATAAGTGTATATAAGTAATGTAGTAAAATATTTCAAATACTGCATGGATATTTCGGTGAGAAAATTAGAATTTCTTTTTTAAATGCAACATTTTATTTTGTTTTCCTTTTCAAAGAACATAATTCTCGTTAAATAAATGTAGAATTTAACATACTCCTCTTGTCATACTTAAATATTGTCATCTTCTCAGTCATCATCATCATCATTGAATGGGTACAGAAACAAAATTTAGCACGTTAGACATTTGGCGAAAAACGTCATCATAATCATCATTATGTTTCGCCGATTTTTTTTTCTATTTCATTAAAAAGAAGGAGAAAAATGTAACTATATTCATGTTGATATAACTAAAAACTCAGGCATATCTCGTTTTTATCTCTGTCCTTTTTTACGCTTTTCAAACATTTTTCTGCTAAAAAAGATAACTTTTCTTTATTGAGGTTTAAATAGACAAAAATAAAGAATGTAAATGGTCTTTTTTATTTCCAATAAATTAGACCAACATTGTTTCAAAAATCCTGTTTACAAAAATTTCAAAATCAAGCTTTTTTTTATAATAAATCACTTGTTACGATTCCTAAATGGTAAGAACATATTTTTGCTCCTTTTGAAAAATACCCATTGTTCAATTCTCGAGATATAATCCCGATGTTGTTATTTTGTGAAAAATAGATAAATCGAATAAGCTAACAAAATGTTCTAAAATCATTAGGCTTAAGAGAGAAAAAATTTCTAACAAAAAACTTAGATTTGGAACAAAATTGCAAAAAGAAAATTCCCTATAATGGCGGAAAGAACACAAAATAAAAACCCAAAAAAGGAACAGGTGCGAGTAGTATTTTCCCCCAAAACATTTTCCCTTTCTTGATATACTTTTTTTTTTCTTTCAAAAAAAAGGGAAAAGAATCCGGCGTCTTGTTTCCGCTACCATTTCGTTCCGACTGCCACCGTGGAAAAGTGAAACGGAAAATTAAAAGCCTCTTCCATTGCCTCGGCGCTTTCTTTTTATTCTTGTACCACGAGGCACATAAATCAGAATCCCAAACGAGCAGCCAACAGCTCCAGCGTGCTTAGGAAGCAGAAGGTGTTGCCATCGTTTAAACATCAAGCGGAAATGAGCACTCTCCTCCCTTCCCCTGCACTTCTTGCCCAATAAGAAACGCCAAATGGTTTCCGTTACGGTTGCAATTAGTCCCAACGTCTCTGCGATTGAAATATGAGAAACAATATACATAAACGGCTAAGACCGATACTAAAGCTTTTGTAAAAGCCTGCGTGGCAACAGAGAGGATTCCTTTGAGAGTAAAATGTTGCATTTAGAGAAAATTATCCTCTGAATGATATTTTTCGTAACGTAAAGGGATTAATTTTGCAGAACGAAATTGATATAAATGTATTTGAAGTTGGTAGTTTTATTACACAGTACATTTTTGTTTAGTTTCGAAGTAGAAAAGGATTAATATATTGGCTGCCTTGCTTTAGTGTATTATTTATTAACCAGAAAAGTTTCGAAATTAAATCTAGAGTTCTCTAGGAAATTTATGCATTTGTTTTAACTTGATTTTGTAGAATATAATAAATGTTTGGGAAATTATACGAAACGTTATACATTTTCATTTATGAAACTGTGTAAAAGGGTATAATGAACTTATTATTCTCTGGTACTCAAATAGAAATTTAAAAAAAATATTTTTGCAGATTTTTCAGTTATAATAATCGGATAAAGCTTAGAATTTTTTTCATTTTAATATTCAACTCGTAATTTCTATTTCCTAACACAGTGGCTCTTAAGCTTTTTCGATATGTAATCTCCCTCCCACGCTTAAATATTTCGAACGCCTCCTTCCCTCCTCACTGTAAGCACGAGTGAAAAAATTATTTTTAATTTATAATTTAATTTTAAATTTAATAAATAAATTTAAATTCATATCTATTTAGTTTTCTTATTATAAATTTTTTTGTTGAATTAAAAAGAAATACTCGAAGCATTAACTTCGTTACTGAAGTTCGACCATTTATCCATGGATAAAAAATAATTTTATTTTAAAATATAAACAAAATAACATTTCTTATATAAATCATTGAAATAAATACCATCCTTAGTCGAAAAAAACTAGTAAAATATATTAAAACGTTATTCTTGGGAAGAACACAATTATAACGAAACAAAAGCAATTGACGCTTCACACTTGTTACAGAAGCGTCAAGACTTATTCCGTCTGTGTGGCGCGAGACGTTACTCATCATGTGTTTGTGGTCATATTATTTGTTCCGAAATGTCATGAAATTACATTGTTACGCAGTTATTATAATGCTCTTAGTGGTAATTTTTCGGTACTTCCTTGTTATAGTGGCGCCCTACGATGATTCGCCAAGCGACTAGGAAATATCGCCAAGGTAAGTTGTTTCGCAAGGTCGGCTTCATGAGTTCGGCGACGACCTTAGTGTAATCATAATCTGACGTCACCACAGTGAAGTACCAATTTTTCAATATGTAAATATGTACAGCTCAAATTAGCCAGTATTACTTTTTATAACTGCGCTGTACAGAAAATGTGATGTATTAAATTAAGGATAATGAATAAATTGTTTTCATATTTCTTAGTTTCATGTATTTAAATTAAATTTTCAAGACCCCAACATCTCTCTCTCTCTTACATTGTATCCTCATTTGGGGTAACCTCTGTTGGGTTTTAGAAGCGCTTCCTAAAGATATTATTTCAAAACGATTTGATTTGGTGAGCTTTTCTGTCTTGCCATAAAATAAAGAGTTTTATATTTATGAATTTTTTTCGAACATTTATAATCATAAATTGAAATTATTAAATATATGTTTCCATTAAGTCAATAAAATTCGCTTGTACTAAAATCAAATGACAAATTTTTTTTCCGTCTCGTATATATCTTTGTGCAAATATAGTTTCCTAGCTCAGAATAATGAATAAATCATTATAAAAATGAATTCTGAGAGAAGAAAAACTTGATAGAGATTAAAATGTATTGTTTTGATCAAGTGTTGTAGTATTCTTAGCTTCCAAATGAAATCTATTTATCTATCGAAGAAGAAATTTTAAAATGTTGTTATAAAGGCTTAATTTTTAAACTCTAAAAAATACTCTTCATACACTTAATGTTTTAAAAAAAGTCACTTCTTTCATACTTTGACCAATTCCGTAAGTTATATTTGGACAATTTCCCCAATCACGGAATGGCTGTTAAAATTTGACTATAAATTTCGTATATAAGTTTTTCAAATTAAAATAACCTTTATCGATCACAAATAATTATATAAAAGATAACTGCATCAGTCTCACAGAAAATATTATTTTCTTCAAGAAATCATCAGCAAAACAAAAAAATATTAAAGTAAATTTTCTATGTAAAGTTTTGCAAAGAACATATTTGTCACCAAAAGTGCTATATTAAAAAAAAATAAGTATTAGACAACCGAATTAAATATTAGAATGAAAACAAATGATTAGACTTTGTAGCGGACAATAATATTCTTTTTTAGATAATGTTTAATTAAACTAAAAATCATTAAATTGAATATATCTTAAGCTATATGTACCTGTTGCTGCCATAAAATAAAAATAAATAATTCATCTAAAATTAAAGTGATGCTTCACATACTATAAATATACTGAAGTATGTGAAGTATACTTCATATACTTCACATACTAAAAAGGCGCCAGCGCGCCAATAAATAGCAGATGTTAACCAACTTGGCGTCACAATCATATGAGAAAAATCATATGCTTCAATAGCATATGATTCAATAGCATATGATTCCCGGCAATAATTCCCGGCGTAATAATTTTTTTTTTCAAAATCAATAAGGAACTAAAATAAATCTACATTAAAGTATCACATGGTACGCAATTATATTCTTTATATTCGGTATCTTCAAATATCATTATAAAACACGCTATTATGATCTTTAAATATTATAAAGGTTATAAGATTGGAGAGATTTTTAACCTTAAAAATTGCATTCTAGATCTTTGTAACATAAATGCCCGCGAATATTTCAATATGAGTTTAAAGTTTTGCACAGATTCAGTCATCATTATTTTGTTACAAAATATGCTAAATATATGAACTGAAAGATGATTTCTTTGCAATAAAGTTCTATACGAACGAAAAACGCCAATACGAATTTGAAGATACATTTTATCTGGAAAACTTAAACATTAAATCACATTATTTCGAGAACATTTTCGAGCTAAATTGATAGTTGTATGATAAGAAATAAAAAAGCATTTAGTAATTTACAATATTTATGTAGAATGGGGTTGATGGAGATTGTTCATCCCGAATCTACACTGGTTTGCTCTTATGCAGTGGGCTGGTTGTCTAGGGGTGTAATTTCGGATTCCATGTAATGTTGTTGATGATATTCAAGGATGAAGCTTGCAGTAGCTTTACTTGTTTATTGAGAGAGATGAAGAATGAAAAGTTATTTACACTATTATGTGAAAAGTAAGTTGACCAGTTCATCGGAGCAAAATAGATGGCTGCCTCATTTAACCCATATTG
>BMAW01058098.1:291116-303883 GCA_019974015.1 Nephila pilipes | reverse complement strand
AGCACTTGATCTTTAATCAATTCATGGACACAAATACAACATTAATCAATAAGCAGATTAATTAATGAATTTATCAACGCAAATGTATATATTCAATCTCAAATACTTGAGTATCGTACATATCCTGTTTTTATATATATCCATATATATTCATTTAAAATTATAAACAAATATTTTAAAACCACATGCTCAAAATTCTTCAACAGGATATGTATTGAAATTTGTAGACACATGCGCAGTTGGATCTAAGGTGACATAAGCGATATTCCTAGGTGTTTCGATAAATTCTAAATAAGTCAATGTTGGCAATTGGGACTGTTGTGGTAATAGGGTCCATTAAGTGTACTAAACCATTTTGTATACTTACTTTCTAAGAGTATCTTACGAAATCGTACATACTCTGTCCAATAAATACGCGATCTGGTCCAATATGGAAGCCATGGACCACTGAGAATGTTAGAATTGTGTTTAGTATTTTTTGTTCGTGTTGTGCTGTATTTCAGGCATTGTATCAATAACAGACCCTCTTCCAATATGGATACAAAATTTTTATTAACAAAGTTCTCCTATTTTTCATCTTACACACTCACACACATATAAAAAACATTTTATCTCCTCTCTTTGTTTGTCATATAACGATATTTAAAAAAGTAGGTTTTCACGGAGCACATTAATTTCCGGCTTTTAATCTCCGAGTCTGGGAAACTTTCGGAATTTGATTTCGGCCTGTACCTTGCTCTCATAGTTAATTCAAGTTAAAAATTTAAAAATTAGTGACACTTTGCATTTTATATTAAAAAGCTTTAGAATCCAGGACAAAATTTAAAAGTCGTGGTAGATAAATTCCAAAAAAAAGTTGAAATTCGAGGTGTTTGAGTAAGCTAACCCGCCATTGGCTGTTAGTGGTGAGAGTGACTTGGAGTGTCCGAGCTCAATTTCTCTATAGGTGGAGCTAACTATAGAGAGTTTCTATAGTGATTTTGTAAAAGTATATTTTGTTGAAGAGATGTAGATTGATTTTATTAACGTAGCACTAGAAGCAACACGAGGGCTGTTGGCGATGGACCTTATAACTTTGAACTTCGGTCACGTGACGGGAAAACACTTGAGTTGACTCCTCCCTCTCCTACGCCATCGGGAGGACTTTGAGCCTCAACAGATTAAACGTGCATCATTCCTGGCTTCCTAGTGAGTCTTTAGTGTCTCCAAGACTCAAATCCACAAATCGACGGAAGTCGCCAGCCACGAGTCTGTGGTCATGACCACTAGGCTACTTCAGCCACAAAGAGATGTAGAGATAAATGTTTTTAAAGGATTTTCAAATGAAAGGAAATACCTATTGAATTCAAGCAGCCCGAGTCTTTTAATTTTAAAATTAAATCATCTTTAAATGTTCACTTTCTAGAAATGGAAGATAGGAATAAGCCCTGATGAATATATTTAACTTTTCAAAAGTGTTATCGTTTGGGACATTTTAAAAGTCACTTCTAGTAAATTTAGAAAAAGATCAAAGAAATCTCGGAGCTCATTAACAGCTGAAAGGATATCTTTTGATTGGACTGGTTATTTCAAATGAAATTTCAGACTCAGAAATCGTGTTTTCTTCTGATTCAGATCTCCAGACCAGTGACTTTATCTATTGGGGCCTTCTGGAGATCGATGCGTAGGAAAGTTCATTTGTAACATTTCTGTGTAGATTTTCGATTGATCTATTCGTGACTTCTACTCTTTTCGTCTTTGGTTTAGGGAGTCGCGGGTAGCTTAGCAGAAGCCGATATGAGCATTTCTACAGTTAAAGAAGACTGATGTTTCGATCTTATTTTTAATTTTACATTCCCCAATACGATGGGCATTGCCGCATTTAAGAATGAACCGTGTGGTGACCGGGAATGACAGAATAGTCCTACTGCAATTTATGCATGTCGTAAGAGGAGACTAAAATGGGTACCCAGAATCTGGGGGTATAGCCGGACACCCTGCCCCTGGGGATTATTTCAGGGGACCTCAGGGACTTGTCTTCTTTTGGTAAGTATGGACATCATGACCCCGAGGCCCGCTAGTGATCTTTTTCTTTCCTATGGGGTTTATTGTCTTTGGTAAACACGGGTGACACGCCCCCAGATACCCTAGCGGCCCTTCTCTATTTTCGACCCTCCTTCTTGTCAACCAATTTGTGACTTTTCTTCAATTTCTTCCCGTCTAGACCACAGTTAAATATTATTTGGCGCATTATAGCCCTATCTGAGTATTGCGCCAATAAACTTTACTTTCTCACTTGACCCTTCTTGTCGACCAATCTATTTTCATTGTTTTAACATCTAGATCACATATTTACTTTGTTTTGCGCAGTATGGCCACATCAGGCTCTTGCGCCAATAAACTTCATTAACACTCACTCACTCACGCCGCATTTAAGATATTTTGAGGCTACATTTGAGTGATTAAAGATGCTACTGATTTTCATATTTTAAGAAACAAAAATCATGTGGTGTTCCCAAATGCATATAGCTGGTAACACAGGCAGGAGTCGTCCATTCTTCTGCCGGTCTAAAGCCAGGATAAAGAGGGAGAAGAGAAGGGGATCTTAAACTCGCCGGTCTACTCTTTAGTGGCATGGCGTAATTTCATCTCAAACATTGACGAATCAGTCCGGCTAGTCTGGATGTATTCCAGTTCCTGGTGTGCCAAGGTACACCATCATGTGCGTCCTAAGGCTACTGAGACCGCTATCCATAGTTAGACTGAAAGCCCTCTTACACCAAACCTGTTGTACACTATGTGTGGAACGGTTGGTTGGTTCTCGAATTATGCATCTAGTTTTTAAAATCGGATTTGTTATGGTGAACGTTGTCGAGTGTCTATTTTTTTTACACTTAGTGTAAGAAGAGCATTTTTAGAGTACGAAAATTAGATCATTTTTTAAGTGCAAAGACAGATGTTCTTTTCTATAAAAGTTCTAAACATGTTAAAAATATCAAAACTTATTACGGTAAATTTTATAACCAAAAGATACTTTTATAATTGAAAATCAGATATTACAAAGATATATTTTTCCGGATAAATCAAACTAATATAAGAAGTTGAATTATATCACAGAAAAATACTAATTGTGTGTGTGTGTTACATTTAATTAGTAGTAAGAATAGAAAACCTTGCAAGGGATAAGAATTGGGATTTATGATTTTTTTCAATAAAAAAGAAAAAATTGAAACTTTTATGAAAATTAAAGTTTAAATTATATTCAAATTGAATTATTTTTTGAACTACCTTTATGTATCATATATACGAATTATCCATACATTATTGTATTGGTAGAATTTTTGCTACAAAAGCTCGAGTTTAAAATTCTGCATATATTATTAACGATTATATTAGTTTGATCATTGCCTGCTTAAATAAATATTGGCATTTCTTACTGACACTTAAATTTCGTTAGAGTAATTCTTAAGAAGTTTAATACAACTAGATGACATTAGGTTTTAACAAGATGAAAGAAAGGAAGTATTAAAAATAAATTTTATTCACTTTTTTTTGTAAAATTAATGTTTGATAATAATTTTTTTTATTCTCCAGCGTATTTGGAATATTTCAAAGTCATTTTATGAAAGGGATAAAGAAAAGAAAGAAGAAAAAAAATCCTTTTCGAAAACTACAGATTGTTTTTATTTTTACTCCCTCCATGCCAAAACTCATCCTACATTTTTAATTACACGGCCATACATTAAAAATGCAACTTTCCCCTTCTAGAATCACGCTTTCTCTTAAAATTATTTTAGGATTTTACAAAAAAAAAAAAAAAAAGGGAAAAAAAAAATCGTTAGAAAAGTACTTTTTTCGGATAAAAATCCTCAATCCCAAAACTTGGCAGGCATCCAAGTTCTCTTGGGAACCTAAAATGCCTAATTTTAATTCTCCCCAAAAAAATTCTTTTTCTCTTCTCTTAGTAAGAGATAATGATGATAATAATAACAAAAAAAAAAAAAAAAAAGTTCGAACATTCCAGGGCAGCAAGCCAGGTGCTTTCCCATCTGCCTTAGCAAATTAGACACTTAAGAATGCTTAAGATGTCGTTAACCACCCTCTTCCGAAAAACACCCCTTGATGGCTTAAAGATTTTTATGCTAAATTCATTAAATTTCGTGAGTTTTGTCGTGCAGTTTGCAGTCGACCTCTGTCCTGGTAGCTATGTTTCTCATGGAACAAATGCTCTCCTGCCTTTTATGAATTGTTTAATTAGTGTATTTCAAAAATTAAATAATGGTTCATTCAATTAAGTTCCATTTAGAGCATAATGAGTCTACTAAATCCTGCTTGACAATTTGGTTAATTAAAGCAAGTGGTTTTCGGAGGCGAGTGATAGTGTAAATAGTGCCTAATTGGCTAGCTGCAGGTCGTTTCCTGGCTAATTATTGCAATTTTTTTTGCAGTTTTCGAAGTGGATCGAATATTTAATTGTTACTTCATTATAAGTCAATTTGTCAAGATGAAAGCTTGGTTAAGAACAACAACAAAAAGGCTTAATATTATTCGATAATTATAAAAATTCAAACACTTTATTTAAAAAAAATTCTCAATAAATTCGTTGTTAGTCCATGTACCAGTTGTAGGCAGCCGCTGTGGTAGAGTGGTCATGGTCTCGAGCTCACGACCGGTGGGGTCTAAGGGTTCGACTCTTGATGCCAGTAAAGATCTGAGTCTTTAGTGGAATTATGAACTGCTGCACGTGAAATCTGTTGAGATTCAATATCAAGGGATGGTGTAAAAGTTTGTAGAGTAGGGGGCCAACTCGAGTGTCGAATTACGACACTTGACCGAGGTTCAAAATTACGAAGTCCGTTGCCTAAATGGTAATAAAACTATCAATTCATTCAATCAACATTAGCTGTGGTTGGTTAATTTGTAAAAAAAATCTTCTTAGAAGTAATTTATGACATATTTTTGAAATTGTTACTCGCAACAGGGTTTTAGTGTAATTTGGGCACAAACTCGTAGTATTATAATAGAAGTACAGCATGCGGTGTTTGAACAGCATGCGGTGTTTGAGCCAACACGTTCGGGATCACGACCGTGTCAGATTAACGATTTTGCCGAATTGTAGAGCATCAATATAGTTTTAATGGGACAAATCACTCTAGATAAAAATTTAAATAATTAAAACATATATTTCATATGTGTGTGTTTACGCACATTCTGAACATGAATAGAAGGCTTAATTACTCGACAAAGTATTTTATCATTCTAGGTACTACAAAATTAAATTCAAATATTGATTTAAATGAATATTCTGGTACTGATAAAAAAAAACGCAAAGAAAAATTACTACAGTTCGGTATTAGTTGAAACATGTGGTGGCAAAGAAATCTTGGGCAAGAGCTACATAGGAGTGTTAATGTTTCAAAAAGTATCTGACTTAACATATCTTGTTGCTTCCGTGATTCGATCTTTGCATTGACGTCACGACTTCCTGCTAACAGCAGATGCTGTTACTTCGTTTCTCGCTGACATTCAGTCTGTTCGACGACGGTTGGCCACAGCGTTGGTCTATCAGATCATTTTTGATAAGATGTGAATGTGTGCACATCGTATGAAAAATTTGTGACGCACAATAATGACTGCTCATTTTTTGTATTGAATTCTTTAATTTAATTAAGTAAATTTGTTATGAACACAGGTTATTTATTGGTTCATCTTTCATCATTAGGTATAATTCAACAATCAAAAAAAAAAAAAAAAAATACTCTCAACAGAAAGAAGAGTAAAGTTCAATTATAATAGTAACCAGTTTATTATTAATTTGTTGAATATTTAAAGCTCTCTTGTTAATACAGCTTTCTCTGTAGTTAGACTCTCCAAACGCATCTGAATAAATGTTTGGAATACTAAATTGATCTAACTCGACCAATTCATTCGGGTTAGGGTGATTAGACTAATTGAAATTGAAGGTTTGAGCAGTAAACTCTCTCTCTTTTACCATTTCTCTGGTCACTTCTTACATAACAAATGACTAATTTTGACGCCGTCTCATTTTGATTCACTCTCACTAATTCTATCATCAACTAACTAACTTACAACTCCAATATTAAACTCTTTGCCGCATATATTTGCTCCCAGGGCATCACTCACCCGATTCCTTTGGGCATCACTCACCCGAAGCACCCTGGTGATCTTTCTCCTTACCCAAGGGGTTTATCGTTTTTGGTAGACACAGGTGATGCACCTCCAGGTATTCTCCTGCGATTCTTCTCTAGTTTCAACCCTCGTTGTCAATGAGTTTTTATCTATTTTTCACTATTTTTTCAAACGTCTAGATCCCAGTTACACCTTGTTTGGCGCATCTTGTTTGTGCAATTAAACTTTACTACCACTCTCTCTCACATTCATCAGTTATAAATGTAGAAGTTTAAAAGGGATCACGACTGAAAGGGTTGAGTTCAACGTGTAAGGGGCTGGTTGTCTATTGGAGTGTTTATGGGGTTTTAGACTGGATTTCAAATTACTTACTAAATCCTAAGATGAGGAGATGACTGGTTGAATGGATATTTTTATTACAAAAGAAAAGAGGGAAAATATACAAGGGGGAACTATTTGCGAGGAGATATATTACTTTTAATTCAGGTCATCTGTAAAAGATAGAGTGACTAAGTTTACCAGGCTCGCGATGGACGTTCAAATGCGCATTGGCGCTCAGCGAAGCGTTGGCTATTCATAACAGAAGGAGTGGAGCTGCTCGCTTCTCAATTGTGTACCTTCCCTTTTTGTTGCAAAAAAGAGGGCACTTCACGAGTGCAACTCATGGTGGCGACCAGTGTTGCCATCTATTAAGTAAATGATAACCTAGTTTTTACAATTGTATTTAAAATGCAAACGGGAATTAGCTGGAATATCTACATATATGCATTTGGTAAACTCTATTCATTACACTCCCTTATTTCAATCTAATAAATATAAGCTAATTTTTATTTTATTAGAAGAATTGGAATGGAAAAGTTACCTAGGTAAATGTATTGAATCTTGCGATGTAGCCCAAAAGTCACAAAATTTAAGCAAATCGTGCATTTTCAAGAGCAGTTATTTACCGGTAATATCTTAAAAAGCAACTTTCTATTTCTCAGTAATTAAAAGCACAACTCAGAAAAAATTTCATGAATTAGAAGTATTCTTATAAATTAATTCCAAACACTTAAGAGAAGTCTACTAACATACGAAGGAATTTAATCCTATCCAAATTTGTTTAAAAAAAAACATCACTTCCCTTGCACATAGCAATCAGATGATAGTGCCTGCTAACTTACAGTATTTGGTTTACTAAACAAAAGAGGAATAAAAATATTCCAAAATGGCTGAAGTCTCTTTCGAATCTCAGAGATGACGGACACTGTGATATGACTTGTAATCCAAGAGACTTTTCCCGCTTTGCTTAAATAATGATAGAACATTAATAATTCTGCTAGAAAAAATATTTACGAGCTTGTTAAATAGCATGAACATGATTAAAATTATCTCGCTGTAACTTAATACCGCAAAGTGTGACAACGCATCAAATTTTTCTACAGTTCTTTTCGTTTTTTTCCTCTTCTAAGCCCCAGAATTAAATTAGAACTAAACCTAGAAGCAACGCGACAAATTCCCATTGTAATTAACTAACAGGGGAATGAAAATTATTGTGTTGATGCTTTTGCGGAACCAATCTGCATATTAAGAAAAGTTAATGGAAAAATCTAATTATGTAATGCGCATATTTTAACATACTACTTACATGTAATTATACACGTGTATTGGGGTTTGTACTTCTGTAAAAATCAGCCCCGGTTATTAGCAGTGACGTGAAAATTTTGAAAGAACACGTACTTTTGATTTTGATTCCTAGTAATTAAACTGGAGTAAATTGGTTTTAAAAGACTTTTTTTTTGTTAGAGGTTAAACTTTCTGGAAGGATTCTTTGATTGCCTCTGACCTATCAAGATTGAGCATTCAATTATTGCAAGATTATTATTCTAAGATTTGAGCTACAAGGAAATGAATTGTCAATTTTCATATTAAGAGTATTTACTTTCAGGTTTCATTTAGTTCTAACTCTATTTGGTAGATGGCGTTGCTATTTTTGTCTAATTTCATTTTTACAGCGGGTAATTTATCTGCCATGTTTACTAAATGTCTTCACGTGTTGTTAATTAACATTAAATGTTTTTTATATTGTGATCTATTTCATGTTATTGTCAAATATTTTTTATTCTTTAGTTGAATTATGTTTTCATATTTTGGATTTTTCTGTGACTGCTTAGTTGGTTTCTTCTGAAATGAATTATAATAATTTTGTTTGTTTTCTGTACATTTGTACAATTGTACATTTAGTTTTATAACTGTTTATTTTGTTGTAACATGATGTTGATGGGGATAGTTTTGCCAATAATTTTGGAAAAATCCAGTCTAAAGCTTGTTACAATATTAATTACATTATACTCCACTATTTTTGCTTTCCTTCAACTGTTAGTGTTTCTAGTTCTTTAATTTATCTATCTTTGTTGACTATTTCGGAAGTTGCCAAATTAGTTATTTTTAATTTACTTTATTTTAAAAATTTCAATAATATATAGTTTTTCTTATAGTTAAATTTGCATATTTATTTTTCTTTATTTGCAATGTTTTATTTGTATATTTGCGTGGATTGGTGTACTTGTTCTTACTTCATGGTACAGTAATAATTTTTTCCATAATGCATTATTTTTCTGTTATTCAGATCATATTCTAGCTCACTTTTGATTACTGGATAGGGACTTATCTACACCATTTAAATACCCTATATATATAGTGTATATAGTATTTACTTAGTTTTTGGAGATTAATCTCAAAATGTTTTTTTTTTTGCTATAATTTTTACGCCCTTTTGTGCGAAAAAATCTAATACTTGCAAAATTCAAAAGAGCCGAGACAATAATTTTCCCAACAACAGTATTCTATTGTTCTAACTTTTAATTTATTCGTTCAAGTGAAAGAAGACCTCGTTTCTCAAACACGAACCATTACCTTAATTCGAATTGTATTCACAACTAACGACACTTCTTTAAATGATTTTCACTGTCAGAATTATTTTTAATCTTTGCGGGAATTTGCTGGTGGAAATGCGGTTTCGTTTTTGTTTTATTTTGAAGCACTGAAAATAGTTGAGGACAGTAATTTAATCAGCGAAAAAAAATATTTTGTAATATATTGTAAGTAATTATGATTCCTAAAATCCAAGTTCCATCATAAAATAGAATCGCTGTTGTTCTATTTTTATTTTCTTATGTTTTCATTAATTTTACGCGTTGCCATATGAGCCCTAAATAATTTATTTATTTAGAATTTATGAGATTGAAGATTTTAATTTAAACTCCAGTCTTATTGGTTTATATAACCTGTATGTAATGTAATTATCAACACCTCGCGCTGAATTACTTAAAAATGAACTAAGATGATATTATGTAAGCAAATCAGAAATTAATAACATTTTTATGATACATTATTAATTTAATTCATATTAAGTCAGAGTATTCTTGCAGCTATTATGAGTTGAGTCTTGCTGTCTCAGTATGTTACTCGAGGCCTTTGAAACTTATTTCTCCGAAAGATTAACTTTGCTATAAATGGGACTCGACCCCATGAATTCTCGAACATTGCTCGCCATGAGTACCTGACCTTTAGTACTGAGTTATTAGAACTTTACAAAGATACTAAAAAATCTGAATTACAATTAATTTTAATGTTTGCTATATTATTTTATTTTTAATTTTTAAAATTGCCCCGAATAAATGACGAGACCAAATAATACAATCTCAAAATATTACCGAAAAATACCATTAAAACCTTCCAACAGAATTATTTAAAAAAGATGAGAGATACAATAGTGCATTTAATTTTGCTTTTCTTTCATCTGAGAGCGCTATGATCTTAACATTAAGTTAAACCGGAAAGTCCTGTTCTTTGGTGCAGTGATATATATATATATATATATATTTCATACATTCAATGATATCTATTGTATGATATATTTCTGTCTTCTTAGGATTGGTCTATAAATATTCCAGAGGGGGGCCTCTTGAGATAACTGAGAAAAACTTGCTTAATCGAAATGTCATACATACATCTATGTTGCTTGGAACGAACACAAATCCATTGGGGACCGAGTGATAACTGGTGATGAAAAATGGATTATTTTCGAATCCAACGTAAGGAAAAGAGCATGCTTGCAGCATGGACTATCTATCCCCTCCACCTTTAAATCGAGATTCAACCTGCGTAAGAGAACGTTGTGCATAAGGTGGGACGGCCAAGAACCAATACATTTCGAGCTTTTGAAACCTAACAAAAAGTTCAATTCGGAGAGATACTATCAACAAATGGATGAATTAAACAAAGCACTAAAAGAAAAGAGTCCAACGATGTTCAATAGGAAGTCTATATGATCTTTGAGAGACGTTAATTTGCACGCTGTGAAGAGAATCTCAACAAACAACATTTCACTCCCTATTTAGAAGAAAATTTGTAGAAAAGCGTTATAGGGTACATTTGTCTGATCAAACTAATTCTAAAATTAGATGTGCTTGCAGCTATAGGTGGTATGAAATTAACACAAAAATAAATTGATTAAACAGGCTACTATTCCATTGTAATGAAATTTATTGATTTTGATGGGATAATTTATACCTTTTCTGCAAAAATTAATTAATGAACGAAATCCTTTTAAAAGATGCGCCCCGTCGCTATCCTCCTCTTCCACAAAGTGGTCCCCTAGCCAAAGGAATTGCCCACCCCTGTCATAGACAATTCTTTTTGAAGCTGGGCACCTTTCCAAATGGACAGCATTGCATTCTTGTAAGGCACCTTAGGGAAATGTTTTGAGAAGCTATCCATCTTAAGAACATGATCGATGATAAAATGGATGAATATAACAAAAACGATTCATAGCAGGAAATATTTAGGAAAAATTCTTCTATGTGTAAAGTAACATGTTATGAAACGAAAGAAAAGGAGTTTAATTTATGCCAAACTTAAACGAGCCTTCTTTTTAAATTACAAGCAAAGTATATTGTAAGATTGAAATACTGTACAATTGAGTATCTCTTAATGCAAAAAAAAAAAAAAAAAAAAAAAAAAAAAAAAAAAAAAAAAAAATCACATTTATGTTAAAAAATAATTATGTATGAATAATTAAAAATTAATGGTTGTTTTTATATTTGAAAGGCGTGAGCTTACATTTAGATACATCTTGCGAAAGATCCCACTTCTCTCATAACTTTAAATTTTGCAGAGTGCTTATAAACACAGCATTTTACTATAGTGAGCATAGGTATAATCTCAAAATTTAAATCATATAAAATTTAAAGTTTTTAAATTGTATAACTTCAATTTCCCTCAATTTTCGCACTCGTATTGTGTAATACTTGAGATTGGCGATTGCTTATTAGAAAAAAGATTACATTCACTGTATAAGAATATGATAGAGATTGTTTTTAGAGATGTCACACTTGGAAGAAACAAGTGGTCTATTGGCGACGAGCCTCGTAAATTAGAGCATTGCTCGAGTGACGATGACGATATCTGAGCTGACTCCTTCCTCTTCGAACTTCCACCCTACGCAACCGGAAGGAATTGGAACCTCGACAGATTTAACATGCGTCATGGGCTGCGGTAGCCTAGTGGTCAAGGTCGTGGACTAGCGACCGGCGGTTTTCGTTCAGTCGCGGGTTCGATCCTTGGCCGCAAAAGACCCGTCGTGTAGCCGGGGCTGATGCACGTTAAATCTGTTCGGGGCCTAAAGTCCTCCCGTTGGCGTGGTGGGGATGTTAGGAGAGGGGTGCCAGCTCAGGTGTCGTCCTCGTCCCTTGACCGTGGTTCAAAATTACGAGGTCCGTTGCCAATAGCCCTCGTGTTGCTTCTAGTGCGACGTTAATAAAAACTAAACTAAACTTAACATGCGTCATCTTCGATCCAATGACTCGAAGGAAACAACGCCATGATCTCGCGTATTCTGGACCATGATAACCAAGCTACTGCGATCACACCTGCATTGAGTAAGGAACTTTAAAAGCGAACATAGAAAATATCTAAAAGGGTTAAGGATTCAAACCCTCGTGTAAGGAATCAAATCTGATTGGTTTCTATCAGATACGTAATTAGTAAGTATATTAAATGTTAGATTCTGACGTTTATTAGGTATATCTACGAAGACAATAGGTTACGGAGTGAATTTTTATTGTTCATAGATTTGAATAAAAGATTTGTTTATGATCCCTGGGTGACTTTCAATTCGATTTGATTGTTGTTTCACAACTGCTTTGAATAAAATTAAGATTGGAAAGTGAACTAAGTAATAAAGGGGAGTTTTACACTTATACAATCAGAGTTAAATTTTTACAAATGTTCCTTATACTTGGTCATTTTATATTTATTCGTTCAGAACCGTGATCACATCTACGTGATCACGTGATTCTCCCTTCTCAGCCCACGATGTCACATATGAGACGATTATTGAGGCTAGCGATCGCACTGGTGTAATTTTTTGTATTATATTCTCTTTACATTTTTATTTATTTAATATCTTATAATTTATATCTTATTGATTTGCTATTTGTTTGATTATTGTATTCATTTATTTTATAATTTATATTTTATTATTTATTGTCTATTTATATTTTATTACTTATTGTCTATTTATATTTTATAACTTATTTTATATTTATATTTTATTACTTATTTTATATTTATTTTTATTACTTATTTTATATTTA
>BMAW01058098.1:265154-291106 GCA_019974015.1 Nephila pilipes | reverse complement strand
TTACTTATTTTATATTTATTTTTATTACTTATTTTATATTTATTTTTTATTACTTATTTTATATTTATTATTTCTATTTTATTACTTCTTTTATATTTATTATTTCTATTTTATTACTTATTTTATATTTATTATTTATATTTTATTACTTTTTTATATTTATTATTTCTATTTTATTACTTATTTTATATTTATTATATGAATTTATTACTTATTTCATGTTTATTACTTAGTTTATTTTATTTATTTTTGTACTGATTTTTTGTATTTTATTTATTTACTTTACTTGTACTATTATATTTATTGTTATATATTTTTACTTTTCCTTTAAATCAGCCTATTTGATTGCGTTAGCGTTATTGATGTTAAATTAATTTTTTAATAAAATTAGGCTTAGCGGGGGAAAAAAAATTCCGGTTTCTTGCCTACGTATACTTTCAGAACATGTGAGCTCGGGGGATCTCTTCTTTCTCCTTTCGACAGGCCTGAACGGGTTAAGAAGATAGGAAAAATACTGTGAACTTCTCTCAAAAGAAATATTTTTTTTCTTTAGAAAAACATAACTAATCTATAAATAAGGAATGTAAACGAAATGACGGCATTATTACATTTTGTATGAGAAGAAACAATGCACCTCTAGCAATAGCATGTGTTACATATTCCTCGATATGCAAATTCGAATCCTTTCAATGTTTTAGAATGATATTCAAAATCTCATAAATGAGAGTCCATAAAATTTATTATCCATTTTGAACAATTTATTTCTCGACATTCTTCATTTGAATTCAGCACCCGCATGGGAGTAATAATACTCCAATAAAAGAAGTTAAATCCATTATTTGGCTTTTAAGGTCTCAATTTTTTTTTCCTGTCTGGTTTAAAAAGGTGGAAAAAAAATAAAGTTGGAATAAGGCAGGAGGGGGGGAGGAGAAAGTACCGGAAAAATAACTTCAAAATGCATTAATGCAATCACGCATTGGAATTCACGTCGCCATTTTTTCCGGAAGACTTTTTCAACTCGTTGCCAAATCATGCTACCATAATCTTACAAATATTTCTTTTATTTTCCGTTACAAGACGTTACAACTGAGGTCAAAATTTTTCTACCTCTTCTTTCTTTATAGAAAGATAAAAGGAGGAAGCCATCAAGTTTTCCCGAGTAACTAAAAAAAAAGTTCTTATGAAATAAAAAGTTAATGCTTTCTTACGATTTATTTTTAGTTGCGGAGCTTTTAACGTTAAAGGCTTGAATCATGTAAGATTCATGTTACGAAAAGTTTAACCTGAAATGACAGTTTATATTGGTTTATATAAAATACGTCGACGTTAGCTCGTAGAAGTAAGTGTTTGGGTTAAAGGTTATTTTTGAAGTCTAATCTTACAAGGAAAAGAGGTGACGATTAATAAAACAACAAACCCGAATTAGAAAAGCAATAATAAAATTTGTCTGGCTCGAATTTTTGACCTTAGTTTTTGTGTAGATCTTATTTACTGTTGGTGCGAGTGGTATTTTTTTTTTCAAGAAAGAAAAGTGTCAGAGATAGCCCAATGGTCATGGTTTTGATTTGCATGACCACCGATCCTCGAGTCGAATCACGCGCTCAAGTCCTGCTTCTAGCAAACGATTGTTATTGAAATAATGAGAACTGCTTTACACGTGAATGCCGAAATCCAATGGGGGTGCCCGGAAGTTGATGTGCCAACTCGGATACTGTCTTTGTCAGCTGATCGAGACCCTTCACTCATAGCCCTCACGTAGCTCTGAAGTTACAAAATCCATCTAAATTTTGGGCGTGGCTAGGAGACTTGTGTTCAGAATAAGGGCCAGCTATCAAAATGAACAATGTGATAATCTATAGATTCCTATAAAAGTGAAACCGTTATCTGGTGACCACAATATTGCGGTGGACGATGTCATAAATCTCCCTAGTCAAGTCTTTCCTATGAAACCATAGTTTTACCCGTTGATTTACGATCCCCTCGTATTCAATGCTCTTTAGGAAACCAAGCTGTCTGGTTTATATAGATAACATTTTAATAACGTCATCCACCGCAATATTACGGCCTACAAATAACGGCTGTACTTTCTTGGGAAACCATATCTTTACTTATAAACATGAAAACTATGGACGGAATTGGAAGTTCTCAGGCAGGGATCAGTGGGCAGTAACTAGAATTATTCACCAAAAGCGCAAGCCCACAATTGAGAAATTAACGGCAGATTTAAACATTGGTCGAGTAGATCCCATTTCAAGCCGATTAGTTCGTCGGGGGTTTCACAGGTTAGATATTTATGAGCTTGTTGCAAAACTCAAAACCCCCATTTCTGAATAAATATCTAAAGCCGCATAAAGTGGCGCAGATAACATCAATACTGGAATATTAAAGATAGTAAAAATGTCGCAAAGATCCTGGTCTGACAAAATCGTATTTCACATTGCTTTTCACCGCAGGAAGATTTTATGTTTAGCAACATCCCCGTAGAAATATTCCTTCCTGACTGCCTGGAACTATAAAGGATGGGTGTGGATTTTCGATTATTTGGGACTATCAATCATTTTGAAGGATAGGGTACAGTCGAAACATATTTGAATGAACTTCAGGATCCTGTTCACCTATTGGTGCAGACAATTCTGTCCTGGTGACTCTCTTATTTCAAGCGAAAAATGATTTCATATAGTTCACGCAATTAAGTGCATCGCAAGTTGGTTTCAGGATTATGAAGGGAAACAATTCCCTTGGTCGCCAGATCGTAGCATTAATGAATATTTATATAAATATTTAGAGCGAAAAGTGAGAGAACGGTTTCCGGTACCTTCATCACCAGCAGAATTTGAAGATAATTTAAAGGAGGAATGGTATAAATACCATTATCTACGGGAATGTGGGGGAGATCGACTTACATATATTCTGTTGTTGTCCATAATTTTCATACGGACCCCAAAACATACTAGTAAGAATGATAGATCCTTTCTGAATATCAGTGTGCTTTCTGAAGTAAGTACCAGTTTTCATATTAATTAACTCCAGGTATGAAATTAATATTTGATATTAACTAACTACTTTGATACTACTAACTACAGATAGTGTTAAAAAACTTTTAAGTTCTCAAAACTTTCTCGTCAGTAGGTCGAATATATTTTAGATATTGCGTTACTTATCTAATCCGGTTAGACACAATTAAATAAAAATGATTTTAATTACTTTAAATAAAAATTTAACATTATACATTTTCAACTAAAGACGATTCGAGAGAGACTCAAAAAGTACCCGAGTTAGGAATGGGAAACGGGAATGGAGTAACTCACTGCAGTATTATTAAGTGATCGATTTTCCTTCTTTTTATTGTAAAGATGACCATAAGTCTCCCAAAAAAATCGTCGCCGTAAATTTCCCGGCCATTAAGACTGTCTTCGTCTTTCAGTGGGAATAACCTTTTATTTGTATTGTTGTTTGGTTTCCGGATGTTTACTGAAGTGCTACTGAATTAGGGATAAATAATGCTTTTCAAATTGTGCACCACATTTTATGCGCACGTGAAGGTGCTGTGGAAATTGCACACATAGCTAATACTGTGGTTGTTGTTAATCAGTCGTTTCTTCTGCCTGTTTGGATAAAACTTCTGATTTAGACACCTTCGATCAAGGGCAAATAGTAAGCGACGCATGGGCTATTCAATTTCCATAATCGTCAAATAACTAGAATTTTCAAGACAGAGAATGGCAAGAGCATATCGAGAATACGGGAATGATGGGGAAAAGAAACTAGTGATCGGACAAACTGCAAAAGATATTCAGCCTCGAAGTAGCGTTAGACATCTCACTCGTATTGTACGTAATTTGCGAAGTCAAACTGCTCAGATTACTACCTAGCTGAATCATGGCATCAGTCGTACAGTCAACAAGCGAACCGTACAACTCTCGCTTCATTGTATGGGCTTCGGGTGCCGTAGGCTCACGAGAGTACCATTGCTCAATGCATTCCATCAAGCTGCTCGTCTCGTCTGGGCAAGATAACACAGGGAAAGGACTGTAGAAACCAGGAAACAAATAACATGAAGTGATGAGTCTCGATTCTGACTACTTCCCACCAATGGGGGGCTGAGAATATGGCACCAGGATCATGAAGCCATGGATTCTGCATGGCAGGTTGGAACTGTACAAAGTGATGGCGGTTCAATCATGGTTTGGGGTGTGTTTTTTGCAGGTCTTGGGATATCTCTCGTTCTTGTACCAATCTCTCTTCATGCTATTCCGTACGAAGAGCTGCTGAGCAATCACCTCCATCCATTTATGTTGTACTGTCAAGAACAATGGAAATGGAGTAAGTATTCCAGCAAGAAAACAGTACCTCTCACAGGTCTCTGTTTACTATTGCCTGTTTGGATATGCATTCCACTGAATCTCTGTTATGAAATTTCCACCTTAATTATAGAATGTTAAGAAGTAAATATGTAACGATTTAGGAAATAAAGTTAAGCCCAGACTTAAATCCTATTGACCGTCTTTGGATGGTTTTAGAGAAAGGTGTAAAAGCACATCACGGAGCGCCAGCGACCCAAACTAAATTATGGACAGCTCTAAGTGATATTTGAGAGTCCCTTCGAGTGAAACGCGTTCACACACTTGTTGAATATATGGCTCGTTATGTGGCAACTGTTATCAAGGACAAATATGGCCCAACCCATCATTAACTTACTAACCCTAATTCAGTGGCACTTCAGCGTATAATGACGAATCAAGGTATCATTGATGGTGAAAACTCGTCTCGGCAGCAGTATAATTTTGATTTGACAGTAAATGGCTCACAAATCGATGTAAAATCAGTTTCAGTGTAAAATCGATGTAACATCATCTGTGATGCAGAGTAAAATCAGTTTTAGCACCTTTTCACAAATAGCAGAATGTAATGACAACACCGATTTGCCTCAGCAACGTCATTCATCATCAAAAACGTGTATTTTTCGAACCACCCTCGTTATATATTCATAAACGTAATTCATACAAAAAATTAGAAATAAATAAAACCAAATGACTGAAATATAAGAAGACCTTAATACATAAATGTAACTTTTCTAAAACAGAGTTATATTTGTAGAAATGAATTACATCCATAGAACCAGAAGACTAGAAAATATTCCAGAGGCAATATATTTCTCATCTATTCCAAAAATCCAATAAAGGCACGGTTTTAAATTACATTGCCCAGAGAGTCAGTTATTTAAAATAAGAGTTTAAGATAAATATTTTTCCATCAAAAATTGTTTTTTGTACTTCTAAGCTTTAAACCTTTCCTTTTTGGCTCAAAAAGGATAAACAAATAATAAAAATTCCCTGAAATTCTCCAATTACTTTCCGATTTGCATTTTGAAAAGATTTTATGCGTTGAAATTGAAAGATAATACTTAAGAGCACTGCCAAGGCATTTTCTAATAGAAGCATAGCGATTTACATATGATAAAAATAAAGTAATGTATGTTTCCCCTCTTGATTTTTTTATATTAAAACATTTTATTCGTTAAATTGTTTTTGTTTTCCAAAGGATCATCATAATCAAAAAAGTTAACTCACGCATATGTAAAATTAATAAAAAACCACGGGTAAAGATAAAAAAAAAAAAAAAAAAAACTTTTATATATTTATATATATATATATATGTATGTATGTAAGTATGTATGTATGTATATATAAGAGAAAGATTTAAACTCGTGCACTTAAAACGACACAATTCTGGTTGAATTTAAATAACTTTCATCACATAAGGTTTCAATAAAAGTTTTACTATTATTTTTGTTTATTATTTTTTAAAGTATCATCTAAATTTTATTTAAATGTATTTTGGTTTTTCTAAGTGCAATTGATGTACTAAGATTTAATATTATTAAAAAGAACATTGAAAATGAATTCTGGTTGAATTTAAATAACTTTCATCACTTAAAGTTTCAATAAAAGTCTTACTATTATTTTTATTTATTATTTTTTTAAAGTATCATTTAAATTTGATTTAAAAGAATTTTGGATTTTCCAAGCGCAATTGATATACTAAGATTTAGTATTATTTTTAATACTAAATCTTATTTTTAATACTAAATCATATTGAAAATGAAATTCAATCTGATATTGTCTTTAAAAACATCGAATAAAATAAAATTTCAACCTTATATACTTTCTAAAGAATAATCATGTCTTCTTAGCCAAAATAATATAGAATTATTTAGGAATTTTTATTAAAAATCAGTATTATATCTAATAAGTGAAGAAGAGGTATGTGAAACATTATTATATATACATTAACAACTACCGCAATTACAAAGAACTACATACATTAAATATTAAACAGCTTTGAGAGCCATTTTTTCCTGTACAGGTTTTTTTTTTTTTTTTTTAATAAATTATGTGAGGTATCGTAAAGATTTATTAATGAGAAATAATAGAAATATTTGGATAAAATTTATTCTGTATGTCAGTTAACTTTTATGTACATCATGTTGAACATTACAGCTATTCATGTTGATTTGTTTGGTTTCAGAAAGACGTAGATTGAAGAAATCCGCAGTAGGGAGAAGAAAATCTGTAGAGCTGTACACTTAAGGCATTCGAAGGCCAAGAAACGTTGGGAGAAATGTATTACTCTGGATAGAGGAACTTTTCAGTAATCTTATTAATTTAATAAAAATTAATATTTTATCCCGATTAATTTTTAGTAGTAATGCAGCGACTCTTTTAGAAGTTAAAAGGCCTTACTCAACCAGCCCGATGAGATATCTTTTCGGCTTGATTGGTAAGCCCGTCAACTTCGGACCCCTTGGTCCAGGGTTCGAATCAACACTGCCGCTTCTCGATCGCCGTCCTATACCGAACGCCGTAGTAATTAAAAATGTATGATACAGCTGGTTTCTTCAATCTACGGTTTCTTGAATCCAAACAAATCAACATTAATAGCTGTAATTTATAATATTATATGTATAAAAATCCATTAATATGCGGAACAAATTTTATTCAGATATTTCGGTTATTTCTTAATAATAATTAAACATTCACGATACCTCCTCATAGGTTTGTAGTGATTTCGATGATAGAATTGTAACAAAATATAAATATTAGGGTTGAATTCTCCAAGAAATAGGCACTCTGAGTTTTCAAGTTCCTCTACAACAGGAGTAAAAAACATCAATTTAACAAACTTTTTTGTCATTTGTTCTTATATATGAGGAAATATTTTTTTTCTATTTGAAAAAAAAATAACGATGTTTAAAACGAACAAAGCAATCATTTTGTTACGAGGACATTTTAAAGTATAATAAATGTTTTTCTTATCTCTAGTTTCCATCTTATTGTAAAAATCAGGAAACTCCTCTTTTTTTTTTTTTTTTGAGAAAATCATTTTTTAAAACTTTTAAAACTCATCATATTAGAAGAGCAATCGTATTTCTCTTTATATTTTGATAAAAAGAAAGATTTTGTATCTGATTTCGCTTCGCTGCGTTTTGTTCAATAGGAGATTTTAATGTACTCTTTTAGCATGCATTCCATCAAGGAAGTTATTCTAGATATGTGAGAACGAAAAAAATATTTAATTTTGATAGAGATGAACTTGTTAACAACGTTTATAGTTTTATTATTATTACGATTTTTTAACAATCGATTTGCTTCGGATATTAAAAATAGAGCATTAATTACCTTATTCTTGCTAATGATTTGATTTTAAAATAAAATATGTAATAAATTTAAGCCAAACAAATTTGTAAATAATGATGACGTTTAATTTTACAAAAACATGTATTATATTTGTCCATTAAAATATTATAATAATTTGTAAAATAATATTGAAATTATTGCTATTTTTATTTATTTTTGAATTAATTGCTTTTAAGCAACGACCTTAATTAATATTTTAAAAATACTTTCATTTTTTATATATTACCATAGGATTACATTATATTATTATACCATGTAGCAAAATTATTTGAAAAGGATTTTAAGCATAATAATTTTTATGATATATTTACTTTTAAATAAAGCAGTTTAACAAAAGGTAAATTTTGTAAATATGGATGTTAACCTTTTCTTGATTCAGGATTTTGTTTACAATAAACTTTCTATTTATCCAACTGAAACCTCTTGAGCTTAGAAAGAAATATATAAATAGGACAGCAGCCAAAACTCTTTTTGAAATCGTTATCATAAAATGTTGAGAAAGAAGAACCCTCTCTTGTTCCCCTTTCCATCTTCAAAATATTATTTAGGTATTTGATAAAACATTTACAAAAAAATTATAATTAATATTTAAAACCCTACTCTCTCTCTCATACAATTGAAAATGTAATAATGTAATTATATTAAGTAAAAGGTAAAATGAAAAATAAAAAAATAATAAAAATTTACCCACTTGAAAATATAAGGAAAGAAAAAAAGAAACTATTTTTCAACAATAAGAGAATAAGTTGTTATTTTAAGACAGCAAGAAATAGCTTTTATTATAGCTACTTTTTGAAGAGAACCGTATTATTTGATTCAACTGTATGAAGTTACAAAAAATAATTGAAATAATTCATTAAAGTAAGTTATCGTGTATAGAAAAAGAAATCAAACATAAATTTTGGAATGTAAGAACGATCTGAAAACTCAAGTTAAACTCTAACCATATCTTTATGTTAAAAATACTAGAGATCAATTTCTAGATTATAATGATTGATTTATAAGGGAAGAGGGGAAACAATAGCTATGATGCCTTAGAACAATATTCTTTTAGTTTAGTAAATATAAAAAACTTTCATTCTCTGTAAAAACAGACTCTACACGTTGTTTTATTCATTACTGTTATGTCCAAAAATTCTATGAAAGTGGTAATATGACTGCAAATGATTTTTAGAAAATTCCAGAAATTGTTTTACTGATTTGTGTATTTTCAGCTAATAAAAGCATTTGTTTCAAATCAATTGCTCGGTTACAAATTATACATATTCAACTCTCCTGCTCGTTATATTTGAGCCAAAATTCTCGGATGATGTGATCATTCTGATGAAATAAACCAGATGTTCAAAATCTCTTTTCTGTTGTTGGTCCAATTGGATACAATATATTTCTAATAACTGTAAATCAATTGCTGAAGTAAAACTTCTCATGATTTCATTCACTCGGTTTCGATAAATATTAGTGTTGATGTCTTATCATGAAATGAACAATCTGGTCGATGTATATCAGTCCGGGAGCAATCTTGAGGGTATGTTCATTTCAAAATATTTTTAGTGTTCTAGAATCCAAAAAGATAAATTGTTTCTAATATTGAGATTTTATGAAAATCTTGCTAGATTTGTCTATGTATTATTTTTGTTGACTTGATAGAGAAATTTTAAAATACTAATAGTATTGAGTAACTGTCAAACAAAATTATCAAATTATTGTTCGATTCTGTCAAATCATCTAAATAAGAGAGTATACTCTTGAAGGAAGTATTGATTGTGAATTGTGTGGTTAAAAGATATTTGTTATTTTGGAATATTACTGTAAAAAATTGCACAATTTTTCTATTTATCCCCGAGTTATCCCAGATTTTTCGAACATGAAATTTAGCAATACATGTGTTCCTTTTATCAGTTTTCTCATAGAATTTCCATGAAGCAACGAAAAACTACTGTTCGCTAACTATAAACAAGTAAAAAAATCCTGCTGAATCGTTCCTTTTAAAGCAAACATATTCTGGACTGAACAAAGAATTCGAAGACTTTATTTCTCCAACGTGACTGCAAAGTTCATCCATAAAAATCAGAAAACCACACTCCACCCTTTTCTCAACCCTCCTCCACCCTTAAACCGAATCCAATTCTCACGTTCCAAACACTCCATATTTAAAGATAAGCATCCCTGTTTTCTTTGGAGCCTTCCCCAATTTCTCCCCGAGGACTGATCTTGGATTCGAATCGATATATCCAGAAACAAGAGAGAGGGGTCGTGGGATTTTTCGAAATCAAGAATCGTCTGATTTTGTTCCCTACAAGAAAGAACATCGATTTTTACCTGGAGAGGAGGGAGTACTTGCCGATAAAATGGATATTTAGTCGTTCCGACAGTGGCAGCCCCTCCGTCCGATGACAGTCAGGCGGATTATCACTGCCGCATCTCGACGAAAAAGCAAAAAGAAAAAAAAAAAAAAAAGAGAGAGCAAACGATAATGAAGGGTGGTCCGCGAAAGACAGTCGTCACACCGATTCTGGAAAGGAGCTGTCATCAGGCTCGATAAATCTATCTTTGTTCGAATCCGATTCTTGGAAAGTTGCTGTGTAGAGAAACGAGCGAAACAATTTGGAAAAGCGAAAATCGATGGTATGATAGTAGACCGAGCTCCATTTTTGGTGATTAAGATAAAATTATTAAAGAACATTAAAATTTATTATTGAAGAATCATTGAATTCGATTCGTTTTCAGTCTTTATTGATTCGCAAACTCTTTTCCATGGTACCTAATTAACTAGACTAAAAAATAATTTTCATATTTTAAATGCTGTTTTTGTTCCATTCACGTCACTTTAGAATTTGTGACGTTGGGCTAATCTCGATTTTCTCTTCACCATCCTTGGGGACTTTTATCAGTTTAAATTAAAGAAAATTACAATTTCTTCCCAACCCGAATGAAACGTAAAGTAAATGAAGATAGAAATGAAGTGAAGTGATTTTGGTAAAATGATATATAAAGGAAATAGAATTAATGGAAAAGGAAAGAGAAGAAAAGGATAACGACTTGCTGTCAGATAATTGTTATTCAGATTGAAATTCTTCTGTTAGTTTTGTGGATTGAAGAGAATTCCACTAAGACATTAAGCTACGTAGTTACAATTGAAGAAAATTGTGGATTAAGAACGAGCGAAGTGGCAACATAGATTTCTTATTTAAATCCTAAGGCAGAATTGCGAGTTAAGTTGGGATTCTAGAGAAAGCAACGTGAGCTATTCTACAGTGATAGTAAATAAAGAATTCAGTTTTGCTCATGTCTGTCTTAAATTGGAGTTTAGTAGTTTTTGACTAATATATTAGATTGAGATACGGCACAAGAAGTGGGTAACGTTCTTCACCATTTTGAATTTGAGTTACAAGTTCTAGTATTGTTCGGTATCAACGTTTGGGTATGAAAGCAGTATTTACTTCTGAAAATGAGCATTAAAATTTGTTTATAATAAATTTTACGTTATATATCCATCAAAATTTCTCCCTGTTTGTAAGATAGATATTAAAAACGAAATATTGAACTATGAAATCCATAAAACGCTGGGATAAAAATTTATAAAGTCATAATAGTTCAGAGTAACATCCATCAGGTACGCTAGCAATATCCGGTGATACGATAATAGAACTAAGGGCAAATTGCTAAACTTTTTGGAAAAAATATTTGAATTTCCTTATGTACTTTTACGATATCTTGATTTTATAACTATTTTTAAAGCAATATTATGGAATCATCATATATACTCAAACACATTCGCCAATTTTGTTGATTTTAGCTCTAAAAATGTTTTTTCAAAACTAGTCGGCTGTTACGACTTCCCCAGGTTTGGGGCAAGTTTTAACAGATGTGCAACAAACAGTAACATTAAAAACGACAATATTTAAAAATATTTTTTCTTTATTCTATTATTAATTAATATGTAAATGATATTTGGTGGATATATATTAGATGATGCAGTAATTGATTGGTTTTATTAACGTCGCACTGGAAGCAATACGGGGGCTACTGGCGACGGACCCCGTTATTTTGAATCTGGGTAAAATGACGAGGACGACTCTTGAGCTTACACTTCTCTCTCCAAACTTCCACACCATACCAACGGAAAGACTTGGGACCTCAACAGATTTAAAGTTCATCAACCCTGATTACACGGTGGGTGTTTAGTGGCATCAAGGCTTGAGCCCACAACTTGTAAACACCACCACCCGCGGCCACTAACTAGGCTACCGCGGACACAGATAAATTATAACAACGGTCGGAATGTTTCCCAAAATTTTAAATATTTGACTTACATTGTGGAGCGTTTCTTTGTTAATATGCGGATAGATACTGTGATGTGATTGCTTATTAACGTCGCACTAAAAACCAACACTTTGGGCTATTATTGACGGATCTCGTAATTTTGAACCTCGGTCAAGGTACGAGGATGAGCTGGCACCTCCTTCTTCTAACCTTCACACCACGCCAAAGGGAGGATTTGGGGCCTCAATTGATTTAACGTGCATCAGCTCCGCTACTCGGCTGTTCTGTAGTGGCGTCAAGTCTCAAAACCATGACTTAAAGAAAACAACGCTGGATCATTTATGCGACCATGACCACTAGGCTCTCATGACCACAATTTTGAAAGGGAGATTCGAAGAAGAAAAGTTAAGAAATTAAGAGGATATTATGAGGGCGTTTAGTTTATACATTAGAAAGTAGTTCGGAATATTCTGAATAGTGCAGTTATCGATGTCTGTGATCTATTGCTGAAATTTTGATCGGTTTATTGAAAATGTTTTTTGATGTAAGGGAGTTCAATTGCTCTACAGATATGATTGTTTTACATGTGCTATTTGGTGTTTGTGATCATTATGGCATGATCTCAAATGGGACATGCATATATAGTCTCATATTCTCCTCAACAAATGCAGTAAATCAAATATATTCACTGTCCCCCCAAAATAAAATCTTATCTGCATGTATCACGTTTCCTTTTATTGAAAAGGAATTGTAAATTGAAATGATATCAGAAATATACACTCAAATGTGTTACTTGAAGGCAAAATCGAGAATAGCTAAACGTTGCAGCTGTTCAAGAGAAAGGGATATCAGAGATATTTTTGTCCACGGTATTTCCTAACCATCCGGAATAGGAAAGACACGGCTACACATAGCTTTGGGAAAACACATTATCGAGTTTCCTAAAATTCTAATAGTGGTAAAGAAAAACTGTTTTTATGACGCCATGAATCACTCGCGGGAGACGGGAGAAAGGTTTTTATGGAACCATATTTCGTGTCAGAACACTGCGCGACATCCCCCTACAATCCGTTTATGGGGTGATCTGATAAAATTTACGTGCAATCGAAGCATTATGTTGAGTATAAACTTCTCATTTATACGGTCTCTGCGATGCAGTCTTCTTCAATGCTCAGAGGCTTTATCGTGTGCCACCGTGTCGTGTGCAGTCGTAAAATGAGTTACTGGATATACCCCCTTTTTTCTGTTTTCAGAGTTGTTCGGGCTTAAAAATAAATAAATATACATATTTGGAAAAGTAAATTCTCAATGTTGAGTTTTGAGTTTTAAATTGTATATGGTGAATTGGATTGATTTGAATTAGAATCCTCTCCCTCCCAGGTGTCTTGACGACTCGTGATTATATAAAAACAACTCGTTTATAATTATTATTTTATTATCATTAACGTCACAATGAGAAACAACATAAGGGCAGTTGGTTATAGATATTATAATTTTGAATCTTGGTCAAGTGACAAGGTCTACACGAGAGCTGGTACTTACCTCTCTAAATTTCCACACCATGCCAACTGGAGGGCTTGGAGCCTCAATGATATTTAACGTGCTTCAGCTCCCCTACACGGCGGGTATATAGGGCCATCAGGCATCAAATCCCCGTCTTGGAGAAAATCAAGCTAGCCTTTGACCCTGACTACTCTGTCATAATAGCAATAAATAAATAAATAAAAGTTTTAAGTAATATGAGAATTTTAAGATCGTCTGTTGTTCGAGGGTTAGTCTCATAAACTTTGTTCTTTAAGCATTCCCAAATAAAATAAAAAAAGTCAGACAATGCTCAGATCAAGGGAACGAGGCTGTTAGATAAAAGAAAACGGTGCATTACTGTAAACAAATAATGAAACAATGGAAGTGTTTCAATTTTCTTACGATCGATTCATCTCAAGCAATCTTTCGCCACTTCGTTCTCCTGATCTGAATATTCCTTAATTTTTTTTCTGTAGGGATATATAAGGAACAAAGTTTATGAAAATAATCCCCAAACAACAGACGATCTAAAAGTTGCTTTTATTACTCAAAAGGAACAAAACCTCACTCTCAGAATTTTTGAAGCGCGCTTCTCAAACGACTTCAGTTTTGTATCCCATGAAAACATTTGAGACATTTGAACATTTGCTGCAAATGTGGATCCAAAATATTTTCTAATTGTATAAGAAATGCTTTTTACCATTAGAGCTATAATAATTGTTTTAATGGTTTTTTCGTACATCAAATTCATGAATTGTCAGTACGGGAACTCTTAGGACATTCGGTAGATATTATGTTGCTTGACAGCTATTCGAGAGCTATTGAAAAGCTCGTGTACTTCTCAACTACATTCAAATGATTTGGAGAACATCTGAGTTGGCTTCTAGCTCGTTACATTGTATACCTAGCTAAGAATTTGATTATGAGATGAATTCTAACGTCTGGTAGCTTCATTATATCTGGAGACGGCCTTTGGAACAATAAGGAAAGAATGTGGTAACCTGGTTCCAAAAATAACTGGGTCGAAATCAAGAGGTAGCGGTTACGAGTCTGGCATTTCCATAGATAAGAGGAGGATCACACTTAGAAACATCACAAAGCCTACTGGCTTGTGATTTTGAACCATGACTAAATGATAAGAATAGCGCCTGAGCTGGTCCTTCCCTCTCCAAACTTTCACACCACGTTAAAATAAGGACTTGGGACTTCGACCAGATCTAACATGGGTCAGGCCTGCTACACGTTGGGTCTTTAATGGCATCAGGTCCCAAACTCACAGCACAATGAAAACTACGCCGGGTGCAAGTCGGCTGCTGATAAATATATCGCAGGATAAAGCGCGTTAAATCTCTGAAACTTATAAGATTTAACGTCATTGATCTCGCTGACTTAAAAATGGAACTAACGCAAATAAACTCAGTACGTTTTTAGCAATTAATTAAATAAAATAATAAATTTTGATGGCCAGCAACTGCTCTTGCTTTTAAATCATATATTAGCGTTGGTGTTCTTTAAATTAAATGTGTATCAACAATATAAAAGCCTGCTTTGAAATCAGTATTGATTTAATTTGCTATTTAAAATTGCAAATATGAAACTTAGTTTAATGAAAATAAGCATATAGGAAAGAATATACATAGTGTTTTGAAACTCATTGGCAAAAATTTAAGAGGTGATAGGAAACATCCAAGCAAGCAATTTTCACCATACAATACAAAGGCGAAGAGCAAGTGGTGAACTTCTAGATGGTGCTGTAATGGAAAGCATAAAGCGTGAATTTTCTTACACATCGTCATTTCTACCACGAATATCAGGAGGCATGACCTTGACGATGAGTAAGAAAATTTGCGCTTTATGCATAGTGCCGTCTAACGGTTCATGACTTGCTCTCCACCAATGCATTGTATGGTGAAAATTGCTTGTTTAGATGCCTTCTATTACCTCTTAACCGCCCCCCCATGAGTTTCGAAACATCCTGTAGAGTAACTGCAACCATGCACTGTAAAAATACAGTAGTCGTCAGGAAAAGAATGTAAACGTTTTGCGGCTTTGACATAAAATTTTTAAAGAAACGTATATAAAAACGTTTTTATATGCAATTAAAAGTTATGTAAAAAAAATTTTCTTTTACATTCACACACATCTAAAGTACATTTGATTTATTATTGATGTTGAAAGTGAATTATAATACACCAATCCCTTTCATTCGCGAAAAAAAAAGTCTACTATTAAAATGTTACGAATAATAAAATCTTTGCTTAAGTCATTATTTTTATTTTGCCGACAGAACCTTTAGATGAAGTTTAAGTAAACATCGATATTAAATCGATCGATATAATCATGGAAAAGGTAAAATCTCAAACCTTTCTTTGCAACAGGAATCCGAAACCGAACCACAGAAGTTATTCATTCAATCTTCTGAAATATCGGAAATCATGATTCATATCGATTTATGACACCGACGCCATTTGCACAATCGATTTTAAAATTTAATACATTACGATCGATAATCTTATATCGGCCGTAATGTATTATATATGCCAATATATCGATGTTTCCATTTCAGCGCGGCTTTGTGTGTCATAATCATTAGGATCCATCGAGGAAAAAAAAAGCATTTTGATAGCAGTCATTCGATTTTAAATTATTAACGCGTTATAAAAAACAAGAGACCCTCTCCCATTGATGGGTTGTTGATTCCTGGACTCCATAAAAAGAATTCGTATTTTGCAAAAACTTTTATTATGACGCGAATTTAATTACTCGGTTCAAGTTATATAAGAATACGCTAATTATCATAGCTCGAACTAAATTTCTGGTCACGGACTCGAGGACGGCGGCTTTCGTCGAGTCGTGGGTTCGAGATTTGATGCCAGTTAAGACCCACCATGTTACTGGGGATGATTCACGTTAAATCTGTCTATACTCAAAGTCCTTCCAATGGCGTGGTGTGGAATTTAGGACTAGGGGTGCCACTTCCTCGTCAATTGACAGAGTTTCAAAATTACGAAGTCCGTCGCCAATAGCCCTCGTGGTGCTTCTGGTACGATGTTAGTAAAATCAACCAAACCATTGAATTAAATTTTACAAATTTGTTTTATGTTTAATCGAATTAAATCCTCATCATACTAGAACGTTTAAAGAAATGTATCGTAAAAATGGTTTGAGTATATTTTTGAGTAATATTTTCACTAAATTGAAGATTTGATTCTCTTAGTCTCGTGATAACTTTACTCCAATCTAATTACATTGAACGGAACCATATTAATTTTTCCGCAAGTGATAATTGTTTTTAAATAAGACAGGTGAGATTTACGACCCTAAGGTTCCAGAGTTATCTTTCCTTTCTGGGTTGTTCTGTCTTTTGCAAACATGGCCAACATTGCCCCGGGATCTCTTGCTATTTTTTCTCTATTTTCGATCCTTTTCCGAAGTATCCACTCTTTTTCTTCTCTCTTTCTTGCATTAAGATAAAACTTTGTCTGAATCATGTGTAGTACGTTTTTGATAAGGCATTACAAGTGTGGCTCAAAAAGTACCCGTGTTTAGGTTTGGCACCCGGGGTATCAAGAATGGGGGAAAGGAATAGGGTAATTTTCTGAAGTTTTTTCCCTTCTTTTTTTTCTTTTTCTTTTTTTAATTTTTTCAATAGTTTTTCCTTTTCTAAGTACGGCACTCTTCAAATCTCCGAGAAAAGTCACCTTAACTTTTCCAACTGAGTGATTGTTTATTCTCAGGGTCTCTAAATAAGTCCTTAGATATTCCAAGAGATGATGCTTGTAGCATTGAAAACGGTTTTCTTATTAGTAAATATCATGACTGACTAGACAGCTGTCCAAGTCTCCATGACTCGTATTCGTGTTCATGACGCCTTTCGCATCTCAAAAATTCTTCATCATAACTTTTCCGCTAGACGAGACCACCTTCGCCTTTTATGGAAAATATTCACTGGAAGCAACCATACGTTTAGATTTTTGCTCGACTTCTGGTGCATAATGATGAATCCAAATAACACTGATTTGGTGACAACTCGAAGCGGTAGCAATCCAATTACGATTGGACAGTAAATGAGCAGCAAATCAAAACTAACTTATGAATTAATGTCAAATTTATTTCGGTTTAATTTAACATATACAGCACCAATTCACCTTAATGATGTCACCTGTCTTCAAATACAAGTACTTTATGAACGATCTTCGCAACGTCACACAGAGAAGCAACACGAGGACTATAGGCAACGGACTCTATAACTTTGAGTTTCCTTCAAATGACGAGGGTGACTCCTAAGATGGTATCTTTTTCACTAAACTTCCATACCACATCAAAGCGAAAATTTGGGACCTCTTCTCCACGTGCAGCCTCTCCGCTGCATAGTCAGTCTTTAGTGGAATCGAGGCTCGAACCAACGAATATTACTGCAGCCACGAGTCCATGACCATGACCATTAAGCTTTCGTGGCCATACTTTTACGGCTGAAGAGAAAATCTTCATCTTCTTTGGAATAGAATCATCTGAAAGAACCCATTGCTCGGGTTGTTGCTCGGTTTCCAGTGTATGGGAGAGAGCGAAAGGGAAGTGACTTGCTCATTTCTGATATTGCGTCGCGACAGGGATCAATTTTTGACAGCAATTGTTTGTCAAATCAAAATTTTTCTATAAAAAAATTCAAATTGTTTGGGAATTGTTTATCAGATGATAGCTCATAAATGTGTTAGTAATCTGCCCGAAGAATGCATTTGTCATTAAAAACACATACTTTTGAGCCTCTTTGTACAATGTTTCGTAAATCAGTTATTGGCGCAGTATGGTCAATTAGGGGCCTTGGATCAAAACAAATAATAAACTAGCTAATCTAACAGTGTGTTAAGGTATCAGATAATTAGTATCACATACAATTAATATTACCATGTTTTCCTTTTAGCTTCAATAAAGCTAACTTATTAATTATTTGAAGCACGATTTTAAAATGAGTTAAATAATAGTACATAATTACACGATTCCTTTTAATTTATAGAATTGTTTTATTCTTCCCAGTTCGAATAAAGTCATTTTGCTGATTCTAGCACTCGAATTTCGTTAGTGTTTCATTCGAATTAACTGACACATTTATTTAAAACAGAATTTTCAAAATAACACTTATAACATAGCTCTTATGGAATAATTTTATTGCGAAAAAGATCGGTATCTTGATTGTAAACGATGACTGCAAATCTTCACAATATTCTCTACCATCTTCACGACTGGGAATTAACGGAAATTATGGGCTAATACGTCTGCTGCCGGAACTGCTACGGCAACAGGGTCACATATAAATTAGCTGTCTACGGATGCATCAGGGAATGCGCATCAATCTCGAACACTAATTCGATTTCCTCATTCTCTATCAATTAAGAAAAACAAAAGATGCCGTCTTTAATGCCGTGTAATAGACATCAAGATGGCTAGCGTAAAGGATAACTGATAGAATATTTCCTGGAAAGAAGCGTTAAATAGTTACAATGCATTATCCATTGCTTGAATTCTATTCATAGCACAGCTTGAAATGATGTACAACCTTCCCTGACTAATATAACCAGTCAATTTAAGACGATGTGATTGTGACAAGAGTATGTGATTTATTAATGTCGCACTTAGAAAGAACACGAAAACGATTGGCGACAGACCTCGAAATTTTGAGTCTCAGTCGAGTGACGAGGAATACACCTGAGCTTACACCTCTTTTCTAAACTTCCCCTCTACGCTAAGGGAAAGACTTGGGAGTCCTGACAGATATAATGCTCGTCCACTCTCCTACACGGCAGGTCTTTAGTGGTGAAAATGCATATAGAACGCAAAATCACTTTTTTTCACAAACAATATTTATCGGCGGACTGCCTTCGGTCCTAATTGTTGTTCACCCTCCTCTCTCTCTCTGATACAAATAAAAAACATGAAACTCTTTCGACACAAGAAAGCGCCATCTAGTGGCGTGTACAAGTGGTAGAAGAAATCGAACTTACGACCATAACCTATAGCATTTTCTCGTGTGTATCACTGGACGCAGTAGATTAATGGTCATGGTCGTGGACTCTTGGCCGGCGTTGTTTGAATCGAGTCGGGGAGCCTTGATGTCACTGAGAGAGAAAGTGAAGTTTATTGGCGCAAGAGCCAAATATGGCTATGATGCGCCAAAAAAGATTTAACTGTGGTTTAGACGTGAAAAAAAATGGAAAAAAGACAAATTTGTTGACAAAGAGGGTCGAAAATAGAGAAGGATCGCTAGGGTATCCCCGGGGCGCGTCCCCCTGTTTACCAAAGACAGTAAACCCCATGGGAAAGAAAAAGATCACTAGGGTGCCTCGGGGTCATGATGCCCGTACTTACCTGAAGAAGGCAAGTCCCCGAGGTCTTGATGTCACTGAAGACCCGCCGTGTAGTGGAGTGGATGCCTCTTAAATCTGGTCGAGCATCTAAGATTTTCCGATGAAGTGATGTGGAAGTTTCGAGAGGAAGAAATCAGCTCACTTGTCGTCTTCCTCACTTGACCGAGGTTCAAAATGATAAGATCCATTGCCAATAGCTCTCGTGATGCTTCTCAGGGCAACGTTAATAAAGAATCACTACGTGTGTCTCAAAAGATGTATTTAAATATGTTCTTAACTATATTTATTTATAAAGTACAAGTAGAAAAATGTGTGTATATAAATGTTCATAATCCCAACAAATGAAATAAATTCTAATTAAAATCTTATATGTACTCAAAAAGAATTTGAAGAAAGTTATGAGCAATGAGATATAACCCTTGACAATCACATGGTTGGGATTATAGCCTTTGGTGCTCCATATCCCTCACAATCCAATCTTCATGTTGAAACGAAGAAGTTCGGTTGAGATATCGCTGACGTGAGGTTTGTTGCCCCAGCGTTAAAAATGCAGTCATTAGGGAATCTGCGAATCGCGCTTAATTGAATATTCTAATTATTTTAAAGCACATTAAAAGCAAAATCGGTGCATTTGAACTAAATCTTCCATTAAAAGAGCTTTGGAGAAAGCGTTTTATCATTAGTGGCGTCTAAACTCATTAAATCGTCAGAGACACTAATCAAATACTGTCTCTGGAGTCACACCCGAAGGTTTTGACTCTGTAATTTGATCTATTGTCACAGGTTTCAGCAAATAATCTTTCAACATCACTTATCTCAAACAAAGGCTACATTTTTTAAAGTATGCTGTGTTCTTCGAAATTATGTTATCCAATGTAAATATGTAGAGATATACTATGTTCTGATAAATATTGCACAAGGACTCAGGAATTCTCTCTTGGGTCCTTCTGTGGCAGCTGTACTCAAGTGTTCATAGTCATGAATTCAGTTTTATGACGAAATATTACAAATTATGACTGTGTTTTGATCGTACTTAACCTATTTGTATGTTCACCCCATCATACTATTCTTGTACACCACAGCAGTTCAACCATCTTATTAAACAAGACGGTCTCTTGGCTTATCTAGCAAGAAAAATACTTTAGATTCATAGCGGGTCTACCGTTGGCTGGTAAATGCGGGATTCTGCTTATCAGGGTACTTAATACTTTTAAGCTTTTATTCGCCCTCAGGGACTCACCTTTTTCAGGTAAGTGTGGGTATCATGCACTCGAGGCCCCTTAGTGATCTTTTTCTTTCTGCATTGCATTTACTTTCTTTGGTAAATATAGGTGAAGTACCCCAAGCATACCGTTGCGATCCGTCTCTATATTCAACCCCCCTCTTGTACAACAATTTTATCTTTTCCTATTTTTTAGATGTTTAAATCACAATTACGCCTTATTTGGCGCAGCATAGCCACATCTAGCTCTTGTGCCATTAAACACCATCATCATATACATTGGGGCTTTTATACCCGTTCTTGCTGAAAGAACTAGATTATGACTTAAGTAGTTATGGAATCTATTCTTGCTCTGAAGTAGTTTGGAATCATAAAATGGAGTTAAAACACTTTAGATTCGCAACAATGCAATAGTTAAATTAAAAGTTCATTGCTTGGTAGAAAGAAAAAATTTTAAAGGGAAAAAAATCAAGTTGAATATAAATTAATATAAATTAAATCTTAAGACTCTATTATCACACATGAGAAAATAACTTTTTGGCTCGGCACCTCATTGACTTTGTACGAGCAAAAACACTATTGCGTTCGTTTAACAACGAAGACAAGTCTACATTCTAATAAAATTTGAAATAATCTATAATTTAAAAAAAATAAAACTTAAAAACGTGACAAATTATAAAAGTTAGGTCATGGAATATTTTCTAAGGCTGGGTGGAGGAAAGGAACCGGATTCAATTACCAATCGGAAAGCAGTTGCCCGTGACCCGAGTTTATAAAAGTTTTGAACGGAGAAAATTTCCTCGTCTCGTTGAATAACAGCGAATTACCTGAAAGTATCCTATCAGCTTCCGTGGTTCGATGGAACAAATTAACAGCGGTTCAGACAGTCCACTGTGCTGTGATCGGTTTAATAAATCTAGTTGGGCAAAAGTCAAAACAGCGTCATTATTATTTGTTGGTACCAATTACTATATATCGGTAACTGAAATTTCAATAATGCAACCAGCCATCTCTACTTTAGAGGATTAGTACCATGTAATTTTTGCCTGTAAAGGGTAAAGGTTTGCATATTACGACAGCACATTTTCCAGAGTTATTTATGTTCTTTGTTGTACTTCTTATTTCAAAATATTTGTATTTTTATACAGTCATTGTGCTATCTAAGGTTAGTACTATTTTCAAGTTTCATATATTAAATGCGAGTGTTATATTTAGTACAGTATGAAAAAAGCTGTAGATTTTATACCATTTCACTAAAATGCTATTAAAAGAACAAAAACATTACTCCGCAAGCTTCCGTATTCTAAGTTATATTTTTTATATACCGGATGTATTGAAAAAAAAAGAGAGCAAAAGAAGACACCCATAACATATGTACCCGGATATATGTGTATTTGTTGTCTTTAGGAACCATGGTTTCATTAAGACGCAAATACTCTTTAGCATTTGGCGTGTGGATAAAAACTCGATTAGTACATGTAATTTTGTAATTGAAGACATAAACTTACGTGATGAAGGGACGATATTAAGATATGTGCTAGAAATACTGTTGAGTGCATTTAAAAGACAATTGGAGAAAATGCTCTTCACTATAAACTATTTTTTGCAAAAATGCTATTAGGTGACAAAATATTGTTATATTTGACACAACATTTGTTAAGGAAGCCACCATATCTCTCAGGATCTTCTAAAACACACACACATACACAAAATTTCAAAGCGACTATATTAAAACTTCTACGTGTGTTTTACTGATCAAGGTATTTTTGGGTATTTTTCCATTCCGTCGGCGCAAATCTCGCCAAGTTAACTTCATTTGTGACGAAACGCAGCAAACATGTAAGAAAATGCATTCCGTTTGGTGTTAGTTGTATCGTTTTTGGCGACTTCATCGCTTGCACCGGCGAAATGGAAAAGTACCTATTATTGTATTACTAGATTAATTAAGCAATAAAATAATTTATTAAATAGTGTATTTTTTGCAATAATGTATTAAATAAAGTCGCGCATTTCACGCTATCGGAGGCTAAATTTATGGTTTTTCAAAAACAAAAGTTTCTTTAGTGGCTAACTAGCTCTTGAAAAGAAACAACAACGGTAAAAAATGAGTTTTATGAACATGGGTATTCTTTCAAACTTCACATTTTACTCAGCATAATTTTTATATATTAAATTTTAAGAGCAAATTCTATTTATTCAATAATTAGTCTTAATAATTTATTTGATTATTGGACTTTTATTAAATTTATCATCTAAAATAAATACATGTAAATTTTTTTAGCTCAGTTAAACATTGTAAAGTAAGCGAATATTGACTTATATTACGTATTATATTCAGTGAAAATTAAAACAAAGACTTTATTTTTTATGGTACTTTTCTGTTTCGCCGGAGCAAATCTCGCCAAGCAGACTTTATTGACGACAACACATAATATACTCAAATGCCGATTGGCGTCTGTTGTATCATTTTTGACGACTTTATCGCTTACGCCCATGGAATGGAAAAATACCTTTTATGATTTTTTTTTACAAAATAAAAATTAACAAAAGAGAGTTTAAGCAATGAACTCTTCAAGTTGGCAAAGGATTTGGCGACTATTAGGCGACTTGGCGAGTTTGGCGTAAAATTTAATTTTTTTGAATAATTAGTTTTAATCAGTTAATTTTTATTAATTATGATTAAATTATCATATTGTCACCCAAAACAATAGTCGAGAGAAAACTTCAGCTCAATTGAGCGCTTTAAAATTTGAGGAAAAAGCTTTTAAATGTATGACTCAGACATACAATGTCAGTAGAAGTATATCCATTAAAAAAACTAATAGAGGTTTGGTCAAGTTCCAAAATTTGTTTGTTTACGCTTTTCATTTCCCCCTCCTCCAACTTCTAGTTTTCACACACTCAAAAGTATTATATGAATCAATAGATAACAATTCAAAGAATATTGATAATTTAAAGCTTAAAAATCGAGTTTTTGATCTTTTTTGGGGATTATTCAACTTAAAATTAACAAATTTTTTTGTGGATTGAGGAGGGAAACACTATTTACGATACCTATTTTCAGACATAAGAATCGACCATCTTATTTCACTGCAGCTCAGCGATATTGGTGATCGTTGCCAAAAGCCCATACTGAGTTTTTTGGGTGAGTTAATTAAAGAAAATGATTCATATCAAGCTAATTAGTTATGTGGCCATTTAGTCTTAATTATACATCGTTAGCAAAGTAAAGGAGTTTCGGAGCTCAGGCATTTTGTTGGCGAAACCACTTTTTTAGGCATTTCTTTCGAGTATATTGCGTACTCCTACAAATTTTTTATCACTCATTTTTCTCCTTTTATCCTCTCTTTAAAATCTTATCACATATCATCCCAGATTTAATCGCAACGTTCATTTAATTACGCATTAATTTCGAGTCAGACATTTTAATTACGTTTCTCATAGAAGCTGTCTTGCCGTAGCCTAACATCAAACTCACATTTTAAGGGTAATTTTCCCTCGTTCGCTCATAATTGATTTTTTTGGATGCAGCGCAGAGTGAATGCTTGGTTTTCTATTAATTAAAGTTTTTACGCTCGATGCAAAACATTAAAAAAAATCTATGATGGAGTTTTTTCAATTCCTTTTCTTCATAGAGTTTGTTTAATTTTTTCTAAGTATAGATTTTTCTTTCCTCGGTCCCTAATGCATTTCTTACAAGTTAGATCTTTTGTGGACACCTGGGTTTAAAATAATACATTTAATTTCTTAAATACATTTATCGATTAATTTGAATGAAATCCATTTATGAGTTAAATGTGAGGATGTTTGGAAACGATAATTACTTTGAGATAATTTATTCATCGTTAACGTACAGGTGGCTCAAAACGTTCCTGTTTTTGACGATAAGCGTTGCTAAAGGAGTTGGTGAACATTACGTGCTGTATATAGGTATCAAAAGGCGCTACAGATTCAATTAGTCGTTAGAGACGAGTTGTCGTTGTATTTTCACTTGGATTTGTTACCGACAATGAGACCTGGAATTAACATTACACATCGGAAACTAAGTAACATTAAAAACAGTGAGCTGAATCTGGTAATTGCCTCAGAAGACGAAGACAGTCTCAACAGCCCTGAAAGATTAGGCGACGATTTTTGGATAAGGAAGGCATCAGTTCTGGTTCATGAAAAGAAAACAATCCTGGAAAATACATTGAGTTCATTCGATTTCTCATTTGCTGAAGAGATATTTTTCAGCCATTTCATATCAATGAAATAAAATTTCGCCAAGGCACTAAAGCCATACTTCCGTACCGCCCTTAAACACTGCTGCCAAAAGCTGGCAAACGCCGCGCTTTTCAGTTCTTTGAAACTTCGTTATTTCATAGTTTGGTCCCGTCTACCTGTTTGATTTGCGTAATGTTTATTAATTGGTAGTTTCGCCTTTAATTCTCAATCGTATTATTATGAATCTATTTGAATGCACATAAGTGCACTGAAAGAGACAAAAATAACAGATAGTTCGAGACATTACCTTTCCTCAGATTGCATAATAAATATTTTACTTATCTTAATGAAATTCGTTTTGCAAGTTTTCTCTGAGTTTTTAAAGAATATTTCAAATATTTTTTAAAATTGGAGGAAAAAGTATGAACAGAAGCATTTATTATTTTTGCTCTTTCAGATACATTTATTGCATTCAAATTGATCAAATAGTAAAGAGGTGAGAATAAGTGATAAATTCCATAGGATTAAGCATTAATCCACGAAATCAAAATGGCAAAATAAATCAAAAGGCTCACATTATTTTCTATTTGTTCATTTGAATACAATAAAGTGCATCTGGACGAGCAAAAAATAACTGTCTTTTCATTAAATTACTTTTCCTCGATTTTCAAAACTCAC